>JAABUG020127064.1:0-22156 GCA_011319215.2 Scortechinia acanthostroma
TCCCTCCGGATAGCGATGCTGCGCTGGTCCTTTGACCTGCAGGTCAAAGGACCAAAGGTAAGCAAAAAAATAAAAATAAAAAAACCCGAAAAAAAAAGGGGGGGGGGGCGTCTTTAGGGGTAACTCGTACTACAGTTGCTAGATGGTTACAAGAGGGTAAACCTGTATTATTTGAGAATAAAATAGTCTATATAGCTAAAATGGAAGTTATAGAAGAAGAGTAATATTATACTTTTTGCTTCTGTTCTTCTTGCTTTTTTTTTCTCATATAGCAGGCTATATGTATTATAAGAGTTTAAATTGTAAAAGGGTTCTTAGTTGTTTTATAACTGAATTGAATGGTGTTCTGTTTAGTACAGGCGCCTAAGTAATTTTAAGTTTTATTCGTATAAGAGCGATAGAATAGGTTTGTGCATTTCTGTTACGCTTTTCATTTTAGGTGGTTTAAGGAGGCTATTTTCTTAGGCTACCTAAAGGGAGCATGAGTGAATTGTGAATAAAAACCAAATTCCGGGAAGCCCTAAAGTTTTAGTAACCAAAGATAATAGGGAAACTTATTATCCGGCCCTATAGGGGGTATGGTAATATCACTAAAAATAAAGGAGTCCTATCTACTTACCTAGCTCTTTTTAGAGGGCATATTGAACCCTCCTTATTATTTTTTATTTATGGGGGCTCGCAGGTAGGCGGATAGTTTTAAATGGGTAATCGCGGATCTAAATCATATTTTAGTTTAGTTTTTCACAAGGTAACGTCATTGTGGAGTACAGCTCTCTTTTTGTTTATTTGGCCGGCCTAATACGTAAGCTACCTAAAAAAAAAAGGGCTAGCTTGCGAAGCAAGCTAGAATAAAAGGTGTGTAAAAGAGCAACGAGTAGATGGTTTTGTCTCATTATTTTTATAAATGAACTTTTTATGCCAACTATCGTCCCCCCTCCGGCATAACCAAAAAAAAATAATTTTAATAATTATTTTAAGTGGCCCGTTTTAGTAGCGGAGCAATAAAACTTGGCCTTCATTCAAGACCTATACAGGTCTTGAATGAAGGGAAAGTAAAAACTAAGACCACCAAAAAAAATATAAAATATTTTTTTTGGTGGTCCAGGGAGGGCAAAAAAAAAGTAAAAATGAAAAATGATTTGAGATTAAGGTGTACTCTGGACGCCAGGGAAACCTGGGTTTAACAACAAATTTAAATATATTGTTGTTTAAATTAAATAATTTTCCGGAAGAGCACTATATAATATTCAACTATTTACAATCTATAGGGAAATTTGAGGATAGCTTTATTTTTCTTGGGGGGGGATAGGAACAGTAACTACCTTAACAGATTCAAACTACCCAATGGTGCTGCTTTCCTTGCCTTTGCCCTGCTGCAGGCAAGGGCAAAGGGCGCAACAAAAATTAAATTCACATTATATTAGTGGTTTTGTAGATGGCTTATTCACAGCGCGTAAGCGCTGGGTAATTCGCGGCTTGCACTCGTCAGGTAATGAAATAAAGTCTTTTGCGTTAGTAATTTGAGGAAAAAACTTAATATCTACAGTCCCCCTGCGGGGCTGAGGCCCCGCAGGGGGGGAGGCCGAGGGAGGTACAAAATTTACTCGTAAACAATTAGCAATAGTGCAACTTCCTCCTTATCAATTCTCGGTAATTATAGGACTATTATTATCAGCCCCCCAAATTGTAGATTTTTTTTATTGTTCGGGCCCTAAAATTGTATATTTTTTTTATTGTTCGGGCCCTAAAATTGTAGATTTTTTTTATTGTTCGGGCCCCCAAAAACCCGGAGGGGGGGTGGTTTACTAATTTTTGGTAATGCAAGATCTAAAAATGTTCGTTTAGGATTAGCACAATCTGGAGATAATAGCAAGTATCTTTGATTTGTCTTTTTCTTGTTATCTCACTACTGTTCTTCTTACCCTCTCTTGAGAATATGAAGTAGACTTGGTAATGAAAATATAAGTTTACAATTATTTACTAGAGCAATGCCTTGTTTGTCTGAGTTATATTCTATCTTTTATCCAAATGGTATTAAAATAGTGCCGAATAATATTTATGATTTATTAACACCTGTTGCTCTGGCTCATCTTAGACCCCCCCCCTTTTTTTTATTAATAAAACAAAAAGGGGGGGGGGGGTCCTGGGAGATGGTCAAGCGCACTCTATGGGTTTAATGCTATGTACAGATTCATATTCTTTAGAAGATGTGGTAAGATTGATTAATGTATTTATAATAAAATATAGATTAGAATGTACAATACGAATGGATAGACCTAATCATCCTAGAATTTATATTAGAAAACGTTCTATGCCTATTATACGTGAATTAGTTAAACCCCATATGGTTGATTCAATGCTGTATAAAATAAGATTGTAATATATTAAGTATGTTAATGAGTAACTTATTGCGTGCAGTTTGTTTAGGGATGAGTAGGTTTGTTTTTAATTTATTTTCTTATACTGTTAGTGTGTTGTTGTTTGTAAACCAATATTAATTGATATTAATAGTAGCTAAGTGATAGTAGTTTGGTTGGTTTTACAGAAGCTCAGGTAATTAGCGGGTATCAGAGGACTAGTAATTATCTTAGTGTGGGGGTTTAACCCCCCCTCCGGAAGAAGGCTCTTTGGTGTAAACCCTAATTCTAGATCTAGAAAAGGGTATAGAGTAAAAGTGACATTTGCTATTGGTTTACATGAAAGAGATCGACCATTATTAGAATTAATAAAAAGTTTTTTTTGGGGGTAGGAAGTATAACCAAACAAACAGATAATGGAGTTCAGTATCGTGTATCTAATATCAAAGAACTAGATCTAATTATATCTCATTTTGATCAATATCCTTTGATAACTAAAAAAACACCTTGATTTTTTACTAGCCCCCTCTCTGGCAAGGTTTTTTTTTCCTAAAAAAAAACCTTGCCAGAGAGGGGGCCTAAAGAAGTTGTTAATTTAGTTAAATAAGGAAAACATTTACACATGGAAGGTTAAAAAAAAATTAGCTATAAAAGCTAGTATTAATTTAGGTATATCTAATGAATTAAATGAAGCTTTTCCTGATATAGTGCCTGTACTAAGACCAAATTTAAAAGATCTTATACTGCCAGATAAAAATTGATTTGCAGGTTTTACAGATGCGGATGTTTTTTTTGTCTCTGTAATAGAATCTGCTAATTCTCGCCCCCTATTTTTATTAATAAATAAAAAAAAAATAGGGGCCTGAAAGAAGCAGTATCATTACGATTTATATTAACTCAACATCTTCGTGACCCCTCGTGGCGCGAGCGCCACTCGTGGCGCACAGCGGAGGAATTAATAAGATCTTTTATTACAATATTAGGATGCGTAGTTTAATAATAAAAAAAATATCTTGAAGCGTCGACCCGGTCGAAGTAATGCTTCACTGTGGGTTGCTCTGCGAAGCCTGCGAAGCAAGCTGGGAGGGGTGTAATAATGTAATAAGAAAAAAAATGTTTAGTCCGATTTAATTTATAATAACAATATATTCTTGGGTTGTTAATAATTTAGCCGCGAATTTGCCAATCCCATTTTTTATATATTTCCCTTTTAGATCTTTTTTTAATGAACTGCTATTGCTACTGTTTTTTTTTATCTCCACTATTGCGTTCTATTGATATGCCGTATTTTTACCCTGCAGGCTTTACTTTTAAAGGTTTAAACCAGGCGCCCTTACATCCTTCCGGGAAGGCACTAAGTAAAACCTGTAGGCAGCCAAATGGAGCAAGAAATTATTCTACAAACAGTTCAGATGTTCCGGCTTCTGAGTTCCGCGATCCAGTAAAAATATATAGAAATGCTGATTTTGATAAGCTCCGAATTCTTCTAGAAAACAAAGGAAAAGCTGGTGTATACCGTTGAGTTAATCTATTAAATGAGAAGAGTTATATAGGGAGTAGTATAAATCTAGAAAAAAGAATTAGAGGCTATTTGAATGTTTCTTTCTTAGAAGCAGAAGTTAAAAAGAACAGTAGCCCAAGAGCCCTTCTTAAATATGGATACTCGAACTTTCGACCCCCCCTTTTTTTTTTATTAAAAAAAAGGGGGGGGGGGTCCTAGAAATCCTGGAGTATTGCGATGCAGATCAAGCAATAGCAAGGGAACAATGTTATCTTGACCTGTTTAAACCTGATTATAATATCTTAAAAAAAGCTGGTTCTTCTCTTGGTTTCAGGACCCCCCCTTTTTTTTATAAAAAAAAAAGGGGGGGGGGGTCATTCTGAGGAGACGAAAGCTAAATTTAAAGCTCGAACTCTTACTCCTAAACAAGAAGCTGAGCGTTTAGAAAAATTAAAAATTCATAAGGACCCCCCCCTGGCCTGGCAAGAAGCCTTTTTTTATTATTTTTATTTTTTTTAATTTAAAATTTTCTGCGCTTCTCTCCGGAGGTTCCCTCCGGATAGCGATGCTGCGCTGGTCCTTTGACCTGCAGGTCAAAGGACCAAAGGTAAGCAAAAAAATAAAAATTCAAAAAAACGATGCTCTCCCTACCTCCGGGTCCGGGCGCAAAAAAAGGGGGGGGGGGGTCAAGTGAAGCACAGAAAGAACATTTAATACGTATGCATACTATTCAATCGCATAAATTACAAGTTTTTGATGTTTTAAATAATGAAACTACGGATTATTCTTCTATCAATGAAGCAGCTAAAGCTCTCGGCTTATATCAGGCTAGTATTTCCTTATATTTAAAAAAAAAAGAACTAAACCTTTTAAAGGGAAATATATTTTTAAATTAGTTTAAATTCTACTCCATAGTAGTTTAGGTTTCACTCGTTAGTATTTTATTTCCATTAACCCTTCTTTTTTTCTAATAAATAAATAAATAGAAAAAAGGGGTTTATACGCCAAGATATTTTTTTTTTTGCTGCAGCGCTATTTGCTTCATTTGCTTCATTATTTTTGCTTTTGGATTTTTGCTGGTCATTTGCTGCTTACTATTTTATTTGGTTTTACATATAAAATAATGTATTTAGATTTAGTACATTACATCCTTTTTTAAAATATAAGTTTTCATTCTCTTGCCCTGCTTTTTTTATCTCTCTGCATCGCCCCTTGGCCCCTTAAGAGTCCAAGGGACTAAGGGGAAGAGCCAAGGGAATAAAAAACCCAAGAGGTACATTCCCCGTTCAAATAAGGATTATGGAGAATTTGTTGTAGAAAAATTCTCAGATATAAATAACAAAATTATACCGTTATTTGAAGGTGATAAACTTAAAGGTAAAAAACGTTATGATTTTGAAGACCCCCCTTTTTTTCTGGCAAGTTTCGTTTTTTTTTAATTTTTATTTTTTTTTGCGCGCTATCCGGAGGGAACCTCCGGAGAGAAGCGCAGAAAATTTAAAATTAAAAAAAATAAAAATAATAATGCTCCGGCCCTTGGATAAGAAAAAGGGGGGGGGGGTCCTTAGAAAAGTATCGATTTTAATGGCTAATAAAGAACATTTAACATTAAATGGATTAAATGAGATAAAAAAGATCAAATCAAATATGAATACACAGCGTAAACTATAAAAGAACCAATTTTTTTTTTACAAAAAAATATATTATATAAAATTTTTTGAAAAATTAAAGTAATAAAACGAGCGCTTTAACTCCCGCAATAACTCTGGGTTGTAGTTGACCACCCGTCGGGCTAGACCCAGTTAACCCTTTCGAGCTTCCATTATTAAACACAGTAACTCGTGCGAATCTCTTTACCCCCCCTCTTTTTTTTTATTAAAAAAAGAGGGGGGGGTCTGGAGAGAATATTGCTGTTTGGGTGAAAATCCCATTATCTATAGATAATTTAACTTTTTATTTTTCTTATCTTGAAACCCTAGACCAACCGTTAGTTATCTCTTTCATCTCATCCTTAGATAAATTCAATTCCTTGTGCTGCGCTAGTATAATTCCTATTCTAAATCAAAGTAAAGAAAATCCAGTTATGGTAAATAAAGAGCAGGAGAAATTCTATGAATGGTTCGTAGGATTCTCTGATGCTGAGGCTATGTTTGGGATATTTCCGACTTCTAATAATAAAAACCTAATTGAAAGTATCTCCTTTAGATTTGTAATTGGATTACACAAGGATGATATAAATGCTTTAAATTACATTAAAAATAAATTAGGTATTGGATATGTTTATGAGTATAAGGATACTCAAACATTTATTGTAACTAAGAAGGAGGATATCAATAAATTAATATCAATTTTTGACAAGTATACTCTTAACTCAAGTAAGTATTTAGATTATATAGATTTTAAAAAAGCCTTTACCTTATATTTCGCAAGGGAGGGCCTTTTAACAGATTCACTAAGAGATGAAATACTAAAATTAAAAGATAATATGAATACTAAGCGTATAGATTTCAGTATGCCAAGAAATCATCAAGTTGTTATAACTAAAAATTGATTATTAGGATTTATAGAAGGGGATGGTTCATTTAACTTAACTAGAGCTAGTTTGGAACCCGTTTTTTCTTTTGGTATAACGGAAAAACAACTTTCGCTATTAATAAAAATAAAAGAGTACTTAATAGACAACCTTGGTTTTGATTTGTATTCTCTTTATAAAATAAAATGTTCATCTATTATTATGATAAGCACAGAAAAAGCTATGAGGAATAGTAAACCTCTTGTGAGGCTTATGATTAAAAATATACATCTATTAAATAATTATTTAATACCTTTTTTAAGTGAAGAAAACTTTATAACTAAAAAAGGTAAAGATTTTATAGATTTTAAAATTATATGTAATGCTATTTATAATGGAGCTCATTTAAAAGAAGAAATAAAATCATTAGTTTTAAAATTATCTAATACTATGAATAATTTTAGACTATCGACATACTTAGGATCAGTTGAATCTCTAAGTAAAGATGAAAGAGATATGCTTATTAACGCTATACCAAATATTGAACATCTTAGCGACGGTCGTCAAAGAAATATTGTCACAAAAAAAGTAATACATAGTCGTTCCAGAAGCTGTGTTTATGAAATCACCACACCTTCCGCTTTAGCAAAGGAAGCATTAATAATGCCTAATTTATCTGAAGCTGCTAAAATACTCCCTCCTTCTTCTTGCCTAGCCTTGCCTTCGGATTTTTTAAGTAGGCTAGGCTAGGGTAGGCTAGGAGGCAAGTAGTTTCACAACCGAGTGGACCTTTTAAGAAGTCGCTCACTAAAGAGAGCGGCTTCGGGCTTGCTTCACTAGCAGGGAGATGTAACCAACCTACGACTTTAGCCTCCTCTAGCGAAGCTAGCGAATCTAGCGAAGCAACCCCTATTTTTTTTTATTTATTAATTCGACTGCAATACCTATACAGGTCTTGCAGCGAGAGCGAGACCACAAAAAAAATATAAAATATTTTTTTGTGGTTCAGGGTTCAGGGGAGGGGGGGCTGGAGGACTTCCTTTCTTACGTTATTTTATGTCAACTTAGGATTAGAAAAAAATATATATTAGAGCTTTTTTTAGAAGCAATGATTGCTCCCCGGGGTCTTTACCAGGAGGGGTATGGAGAGGGAGCAATTAATTTTTATCTGGACCACCAAAAAAAATATTTTATATTTATATTTTGGTGGTCATTATTTATTCCGTTTTCCATATCCATTAATATTTAATTATAAAAAGGGCTAGAACCGTCTGGCTCTGGCTCTGGCTCTGGCTCTGGCTATGGCTCTGGCTCTGGCTCTGGCTCTGGCTCTGGCTAGGCTAGCTACCTATGGAGGGTAACTTGCCCTCTTTGTGATTATACAAGTATAATATTTTTAATTAATAATTTTTAACAATGATTTTTACAATAAATTTAATAAATTTAACAATGAATTTAGCATTTACACTGAGTATCTTTGCCTTAGTATTTTGGTATATAGGAATTTTTAATTCCTATATGTTTAGACCAAGTATGATATCTAGGATTATTTCATTAGAAATAATCCTTTTAATTATCTTATTTCTAGTATTAGTACCTGTCATTAAGGAGGACTGAAGTCCTTACGAGATGAATTTTTCGTGATTTATTTTTTTCATTATAGGACTAGAGATTTTTTGGTTTTGTTCTTATAATTTAACAGAAAACACCGTGAATGCAGTATTTTATGTATTGCCAGTGTGCTTTATATATTTTATGTTTTTACTAGAGTCGATAGTTTTCGGTTTTTTTGGTAGAAAAATTGAGTTTTATATGTTATGGTTTTTTGCCTTTTCCTTTTTAGCAGTTATATTAATGCAATTCATAGTTTTTGGCTTTTTAATTAAAATCTTAATTAGGGTTAATGGTAGTACTGCTTTTTTACAGAGGTCGTTTTTAATTTTAGAAACAAAGCTTATGCTTCTAGCTCTGCAGGGATTTTTTTTTTCTTCCGGGTTGCTTTGCTAGCAAAGCGGGAAGAGTTGTATTATATATTTTTAGGTTTTACGTATTATTTTTGCAGTATATAGTATATGGTAATAGGCTTTGTTGTACTTTTGATGTGTCGGATTTACGCTTTGACAGGGTTATGTGGTTACAAAATATAGGGCGGGATTTAGATCTCGCCGTTTTCTTTTTTATTTATTCTTTATTCTTCATTCTTCGTCATTTCCTCATAAAGTTAGTAAACTATTTTTGTTTATTTTCACAGTGATTAGTTGCAGATTTTGGTCTATTATTAAGGCGGCCAGCTTTCAGAGTGGCCGCCCTTAGTTTTTATGCGGAGTCCCCTTTATTTTGCCCTGCTAGCAGAGCAAGCCAAAACAAAAAGTACCAAAAAAAATATACTATGGCGGCATTGTGTTTTCAAGGTAACCCTAAAGGAGGTAGTTATGAATGTGAAGCAGCACCCACGGAGTCCTTTGAGTCCATTAAGTCTGTTCTTACTCCAATAAATTTAAATCCTTGATTTGTAACAGGGTTTACTGATGCGGAGGGTTCATTCAGTGTAACTATTTATAAAGATAATACAAAAAAATTAGGTTGAAGGGTTTTACCCTCGTTCACCTTAGAATTACATGGTAAAGATTTATTAGTATTAGAAAATTTACAATCTTTTTTTGGTGGTGCAGGGTCTATATATGTAAGACCAACAAGTAAACAAGGGGTATACACGGTACGATTATCAAAAAGTTTAACGCATGTAATTATTCCGCATTTTGACAAGTATCCTTTAATAACTCAGAAGCGAGCCGATTATCTTCTTTGAAGAGAGATAGTAACTATGATGAGCCGAAAGGAACATCTTACATCTGAAGGTTTCCAAAAGGTTTTAGCAATTAAAGCTGCATTGAATTGAGGACTTTCAGAAAATATAATGGAAATTTTTCCTAACATAGTGGCAGTTAACAGACCTTTGGTTGGGGCAGTCTCAGCTACGCAAGGAGCCGGCCACCTTCAAGCCATTCCACACTCTCAATGAATAGCAGGGTTTACTTCGGGAGAGGGATGTTTCTATGTAGATATAACTCGATCGTCTCTTTATTTAACAGGATTTCAAATAAGATTAGGTTTTAGTATTTCTCAGCATGTTCGTGATGAGCAGTTAATGGAAATAGTGAAGAAATATTTGGATTGTGGAAGTGTTATTAAAGAAAGTTACACAAGAAAAGCTGTGTATTTCAGGGTAGTAAAATTTTCAGATATTAAAGATAAGCTCATTCCTTTTTTTAATAAGTACCCAGTAATAGGTGTAAAATCAGAGGATTTTAAAGATTTTTGTCGAATTGCCCATAGCCCCCTCTTTTTTTTTAATAAAAAAAAAAGAGGGGGCTTATGGAAGATAAGAAACATCTTACTCCAAAAGGATTAGACCAAATTCGTAAGATAAAAGAAGGAATGAATAGAGGAAGAAAAGATTCTACATTATAAGGTTTTAATACTTTAAAAAGACGTTTAGACGTCGAAGAGTTAGAATCAGTAAAATTTTATGGCCATAAAATTAAAAGAATTGCAGTATTTTATGGCCCAAGAAAAGAACTAAAATAAAAAGTTAAAAGGGAACTGAAGCAAGGTTACAACCAAACAGTTCTTTTAGGTGAAAACGGTTAACGACATCTTAGTCAAAGACCGTCGGCAGTTGTAAATGTCGCTACAGACTGGTTCACCGGGGTAGGGTTGAAACGTCCGTTCAAATGTACAGTCGGGTTCTAATACGAATGCGGACTCGTAAGGAAGAATAAGATTTTCCCATGCAGCGCATTGCGGGATAGCCATACCGTACG
Organism: Scortechinia acanthostroma; assembly: GCA_011319215.2. Taxonomy (NCBI): domain Eukaryota; kingdom Fungi; phylum Ascomycota; class Sordariomycetes; order Coronophorales; family Scortechiniaceae; genus Scortechinia; species Scortechinia acanthostroma. The sequence continues at coordinate 10,195 of JAABUG020127064.1, forward strand.
ATGGCAGTTAATTCGTGAAGAGGGAAGGTTTAGGTTCCTTCCTTTTTTTTGTTAATTAGAATTGAATATTACTTTCAAGTGGTGTTTTCGCGTTTTGCATATTCGTGTGCCCAACATCAAAAAAAATATTAGTATATGTGCTTGGGTTTTGTTTTTCGGGGTGATTGGGGTCTATATTGCTGCAGCACTTTACAAACAAACTATTATTATCTTTTAACCAGAATTTTTATCCTACTACTTTACAAGGTTATAACTCTCGCAATAACATGCCAACTATAATATTGAACTCTTCTGTTTTACCTTTTAGTGCTCCACGAGTACATTCTTCTAAGCGTATAGGGCCACATAATTATGAAATACTATGTATTTTAATAGGGTCTTTGTTAGGCGAGGGCTGTATGGAAAGAAGTAAAGATGGGTTTAGATTTGATTTATATCAAAAAGGAGATCATATAGACTACATAATATGGCTCCATAAACAATTATTTAAACATGGTTATTGTAAGGAAAATCTTCCACAAATTAAAAGTAAGAAGAGTCCATGAGCAGATAATGAATTAGTATATTATTGCAGATTCCGTAGTTTTACTTTCAGTTCCTTTTCTTGAATATACGATGGGTTTTACGGTAAAGGTAAAAAATGTCTTCCGATTTGAATAGAACAATTTTTATCTCCTATTGCTTTAGCTATTTGAATACAAGACGATGGGACATGGGTAAAAGATAGGGGATTGAGACTTTGTACTGAAAGTTTTACTTTATCTGATATAAAAATGCTTATAAATATATTAGATACTAAGTATGGATTGAAGGCTTTAGTGCACAAAGCAGGATCCATTAACCAATACTGAATTTATTTGCCTAAATCTAATTTACCTATATTAAAGCCATTAGTCTTACCTTATATTCGTCCCTATTTTTATTATAAACTGGGTATAAAAGTAGCCTAGAAGTAACCTGTTCTAAATGTGTCCTGTATAATATTGGTTGTAACTATTTGTAATAAGTAAGTATAAAAATAAATTTTATTTTAGTTTGTATTTCATTTGGTGGAGGGCAATTTCCTGGTATCAGCTTCCCCTAACCTCTAAATGAAATTTCAATTTTTTTTTGATAAGCCTATTGTAATTATAATATGCAATTTCTAGCAGTAGGTGCGCTAATGGTTATTCATTTAAGCTTTTAACTTGTTTAATTAATGTAATGCTCCGGCCTTCGGCTGCCAGCTGGTAGCCCCCCATGAAGGCCTACTTCTTCATGTTATAAATCCAGGGGTTCAGGGGGTGGTGCTTTACTATATATTAAAGGTGGTAAATAGCCATAAACCTATGTAATAGTTTTAAATAAAAAACAAAGGTAGGCGGCCTAGAAAAAAAATATTATATGGTTTAGCTGCCTCTTGGTGTATAACCAAATAGGGGTTGTGCTAACCTAATGCAATAAATATTTAATTAAATATTTTGTAAATAGGAAGGTAATGTAATAGGAGTAAAACTTCAGTTTATATCTTTATTACTTTTCATAGTGTTTACAAGGATACGATGAAAGCGGTTCACGATTAATGTAATAAGTCTAGACCGTCGGTTTACTAGAAAATCGCTACAGACTGGTTCATCGTGGGTGACTGAAATGTTGCTTAATGTACAGTCGAAATCTCTGATTGGCCGGCTGGCTTCTAGAGAAGTAGGCCAGCCAGCTTAGCCCGACCAATACCCTTTGGTGCAGGTAGGCAGGCCCACATTACTTCGTTATAAGCCGGTGGAGGCAGATAATTTAAATCTACCTCTCCCAAAAATAAATGGGGAAGCCCCCTATTTTTTGTTTATTAATAAAAAAAAATAGGGGGGGGCCAAGGTCAATACACAAGGATCTATATTAAACTTATAATCTCCTGTTAGTTTATTAAGTATCAGGCTAATAAATATATCTATGCCTTCATTCAAGACCTGTATAGGTTCTTGAATGAAGGCAGGAGGGGGGCCTTTGCTGCGGTTAAAGTAGGCCGCAACTTCGCTAAGCGTTGAATAAATTAATAGGATAAGGTAGTAGTAATATAATATGGCGATAACCTAGGAATAGTGGTATTGTTCAAAAAAAGCTATTACATAAAGATAGATAATATTGTCTATAGGATGGTAAATAAGTCCACCTTAATATAGATTACATGGGTAATAGCAAAAATAACCTATTATTTTGAGATATGGCAACTATAACTTGAGCACACCATTCTTTAATATGCAATTTTCGAAAAGGTTCTTTATTAGGGTCGTTATTGACTGTTATTTTAGCAATTTTTTTTTCGGCTTTGCAGGTGGTAGAGTATTATCAAACATCTTTTACCATCAGTGATGGTGCATTTGGGTCTGTCTTCTTTTTCAGTACGGGGTTCCACGGATTGAGTAGCAGTCCTATAAATTTATATAATATTAATAAAATTAAAAACTATAGCGTTTTAGTTAATAATATTAATATTAACAAATTATTGATTACTTTCCCTAAGTCTTCTAAATCTGAAGCTAATTCTTAGGCCCCAGGGGCCTTAAAAAGAGAATTTTTATAATGATTCGCAGGATTTGTCGACGGTGAGGGAAATTTTCATATTAAACTTACAGCTTTAAATGATAATACATATAAATCTGCTCAATTTACATTTCAAATAGCTCTTCATAAGGACGAAATAAAGGTATTGGAGTATATTATGAATACTCTAAAATGTGGGCATATTGGGGAAGTCACTTATTTGTTTTACCTGAGGGCCCTCCCTGCTAATGAAATAAAGTGGGCGATGTAACCGGAGGGCGCTGGTAAAACTTAGATATGTTAAAGAAAAGATAGACACGGGTAACAGCAGGAGTCTACCTCCTTATACGTAGCTCTCCTTTCGACCCCCCTTTTTTATTTATTAATAAAAAAAAAGGGGGGGGGGTCCAGAGTATAGTAGCACTGTCTTATTAATCTGTCTATGATTGGGTGCATTAACAACTGTATTTAGTTCTTTAATAGGACTATTTCAATCAGACATCAAAAAAATCATAGCTAAAGGGAATTATGTTTAAGATGTATCATTCTTTCGTGTGTTTTATTAGTAATTAAAGAAAATATATTAGTATTGCCTCTACGAAGTTTTGTGGCAGGCATTTACAAAAAAAAAATAAAGTGAGTTAATTTTTGGTTCTATTAAAATGAGGGGTTAAATTCAGACTTATAATCTAATTAATGTATGGTTCGATTTTCTAATGTATTTTTTATAGCGAAATAAAATTGTGTATAACATAGTGTACGAACAATTAATATTCGTACGTTTAATATAAAAATATTCATTTGTAAGTTAATACGATTGTCAATATACCTCCCACCTCCCTTTATTACCAGACCCCCCCCTTTTTTTATTAAAGACCACCAAAAAATATAAAATAATTTTTTTTGGTGGTCCAGGAGGGGGGGGGTCCTGTAGGATTAAACCACCATCTATCGTAATTAGGATGCTGCATCGTAGCTGCAAGCTATTTACTGAGTAGGAAAAGACTATCACGAGTCTTGCCCCCTCTCAGAACCGTACGTGCACGTTTCCGGGCATACGGCTCAACCCTCCTGTCAATATCTACTCAGCTATCCTACCTGCCGAAGAGTCGTCCTTTCGATATTGGGTCAGGACGGAGTAGTCCAGGAAGTATTTCACTTCATTACTAACCACGATTTCATTGTCGCGATATGTAAAAGGCGAGGGATAGAGGGATAGTACACTATCCTTTTATTATATAAAAAAACATATATTGTTATTAAGCTTAAATTGCGATTCGTATTTTGTCTTGGTTTTTTTTGGCAGCTTCGCTAATGGAAGCCAAGGTACAAATGAATATATAAAAAAAAAATTATTTCAAATATATATATATAAAAAAAAATGACAAAAAATTTAATTAACCTTTCATGAGAACTTAACTTTTTAACTCTTAAAACAAAAGTTGTGTATTGGCTTTTTCTCTTTGCATTTATTTTAGCTTTAATTAGCGACCAAGTCGTTTCAAATGAAGACTTATACTTTAACTCATTAGCGGCTAACTTTTCCTTTATTTTCAATTTGAATAGGCTTAATTCAAAACAAAGCTATTCTTCAATTCAGTTCACAAGAAATGTAGTGACCAGTCACTCTATTCTCAGTGTTCAATCTGCTTCGTATACACAAGCTGAGTATATAAATAATAATACTGCAATAGATAAATCTCTTTATTGATTATCTGGTACCAATACTTCATTCCCTTTTGGTCGAATTAGCCTTCGTCATTATTCTACTTCGTCACCCTCATCTGAATTTCTTCCAGTGAAAAAATATGCCAATGCATATACAGAGAAGCTAAAAATTCTTCAAGATAATAAATATAAAGCGGGAGTCTATCGTTGAATCAATTTAACTAATGGCAAAAGCTATATCGGTAGTGGAACTAATTTATCTAAAAGATTACGGGATTACTATTCTCTCTGTAATTTGGAAAGACAAATTAATAATAATAAATCTATGATATATAGATCCATTATTAAATACGGATTTTCCAACTTTTCCTTAGAAATTCTTGAGTATTGTTCAGCTGCTTTATCTATATCAAGGGAGCAGCATTATTTAGATCTGTTTAAGCCAGAGTATAATATATTAAAAATTGCAGGGTCCTCTTTAGGGTTTAAACATTCAGAAGAGACCAAAACTAAAATGAAAGTAAGATCTCTTAAACAACAAGAACGGTTAAAAATTCTTAATTCTAATCCAGAATTAAAAGCACACTTACAACGTATTCAAGCCAATCCCGAAATTCAAGCGAAGCGTATAGATCGTATACGTTCTATTCGAGCAGATCAAATCTCCGTGCTAGATTCTCTTACTAATGAAACTATTGTTTATCCTTCTATACGTGAAGCTGCCAAAGGAATCGGGGTGGGTAAAAGTAGTATTAATCAGGCTTTTAAACGCTTACCTGAGGGTGAGTCTACCGTTTTAATAAAAAAAAAAGCGATATCAGATAACTAAATTGTTATATTAGGCGCAGCCTGGTTTCAATATCCCTCCTTCTGTGAAGGGGGGGGGGTTAGGACTAAGCCCAGCTTCAGTTAGTTTTTTAATTAATATAAAAAATATTATATAAATTTATATAAAAAAAGTAAATAGCAAGAAAGTCATTATCTGTGTAATTATTCGTTAATGAAAATTTGCTGCCGAGTATATATTGTTTATGTCATATATTGTTATGACAATATATAAAGGTTCAACGACTAGCTAAAAAATATACTTTTACTTTAAAATATCCTACTTTATTAGTCTAAAATAAATTATTTATAAAATAATATAAATTCATTGTTATATGTTATAATACCTATATTCGATTATGTAAATCTTAATAGTTCAAAATATCATCATTTTGAAGACCCCCCCTTTTTTTTTTATTTTTTATTTTTTTGAATTTAAAATTTTCTGCGCTTCTCTTCCCTCCGGATAGCGATGCTGCGCTGGTCCTTTGACCTGCAGGTCAAAGGACCAAAGGTAAGCAAAAAAAAAATAAAAATAAAAAACCAACGAAAAAAAAAAGGGGGGGGGGGGTCCTTGAGAAGTAGTGCCTGAATTTCGAATTGAACTACATAGTAGAGACACTTTACTATTAAGAAGAATACAACTTTATTTTGGTGTCGCTCCGCTTTTTAAAAAGCGAGTCGCGCGCGCGTCGCTTTTTAAAAAGCGAAGCGAGGTGTTATAAATGAACGTATAAGTTTAAACAAAATAATTTATAGTGTTCAATCCTATAAAGATATAGCTAATGTAATTATACCTCATTTTGATAACTATCCTTTAATAACTAAAAAAAAAGCCGACTACCTCTTATTTAAACAAGCTATTAATTTAATAGTTTTAAAAGCACATCTTAATGTAGAAGGGTTTATTAAAATTTTAAGTTTTAAAGCTTCAATGAATTCAGGACTATCGGATACACTAGTAATTAATTTTAATGTTATACCAGCTGTTCGTCCAATTATTGAGTTTGAAGGGATCTACGATCCAAGGACCCCCCCCCTTTTTTTGGTTTATTAATAAAAAAAAAAGGGGGGGGGTCATTAGCAGGGTTTGCAGATGGAGAAAGTTGTTTTTAGGTTAAAATAAGTAAAAAATCTAAAGGTTATTAAACGGGCTATCAAATCAATCTTAGTTTTTCAATATCTCTGGACCCCCCTTTTTTTTTAATAAAAAAAAAGGGGGGGGGGGTCGTAAGGGATGAGTTCTTATTAAGAAATTTCATTAAATATTTAGACTGTGGTGTAATCGAAAAACCTTCAACTAGACCTGATGGAGTTGTTTTTGTTGTATATAAATTTAGTGACATTTTTGATAAAATAATACCTTTTTTTCAAAACTACTCTTTACATGGAGTTAAATGTATGGATTATATAGACTTTTATGAAGTAGCTAAATTAATAAAAGATAAATCTCATTTAACAGATGCTGGACTTAAAAAAAAAATATTTAAAATCAGGTATGAATAGAGGAAGAAATTATAGTTAATATAAATCAAAGGATGGCCCTTTTTAATTATAGTAATTACGATTAATAATAATTAAATAGAAAAAAAAATCAATTGCATAGAGTTCTTAATAAGAAAATATGCAGCCAATTTAAGATTATATATTATAACGATTTTAATCTTAACAGGTTCAACGACTAAAATATCGGCGGCAGACTCCGCGCCACCCTTAAAAATTTTGCAGTACTTGTATTACACATTGTACAAATTACATAGTCTAAACTATAGCGATAGCTATAGATTAATAAAATTGTCCATGGGTTGCACATTTTAATAGGTGTTATGTTTTTAGTCGTAAGTTTGTGAAGAATCTACGCATATCATTTAACCAACCATCATCATCTGGGATTTGAATCTGCCATTTTGTACTGACATTTTGTTGACGTCGTCTGACTGGTTTTGTACATAAGTATATATTATTGAGGTTCGTATGCAAAAATATATAGGTTAAGATTATTAGTATTATTTATAGAAAAAAAAATGAAAAATATTAGTTTAAACCTTTTATCTTTAAGCTTATTTAAGCTCCAATCAATTCTTATTATCAAACTTTTATTATATTGCCACTATCTTTTAGCGTTAAGTCCCTTTCTTTTAACGTCCAGCGATGGAGCCACTAAGGGCTCTAATTCTAATCTTCCTATCCCTGGTAATGAATCAGAGTTAGAAGAGTTGAAGCCCGAAGGGCGAGCAGAATCGGATGATGAATACCCTTCTACTTTAACTCATGAACAAGAGGTTAACCGCCTTAAAAACCGTAACTCGGAAAATGAGGAAGAACGAGAGCGTGCTTTACGCCCCTATTTTTTTTATTAATAAAAAAAAATAGGGGCCCAGGGAAATTCTGAAGAGGCTTCTCAATGAGAAGAGGAAATCCGTAAGGACAAGAAATCCCTTGAGGAAGCTGCTGCTAATGAAGAGGCGGCTCCGTCAGAAGCAGCCTCGCCCGGGGGTTAAGCTTTACCGAGAAGAACCGGTTCTAATTTAGAACCGGGTTTAGTAGAAAAAGTCATGGATTGACTGAAGGATATTGTGTCGTTCAGAAAGCTATGGCTAGGTAATAACAGTTTTTTTTTATTTTTTTTGCATTGACTTTTTTGTATGTGTCTATCTACTACTGGGGTGCATAGATGCAAATTATTTAATCGCTAGCTTTTAAATATTTTAGAGCCGTTAAAGAACTTTCTCCCTCCGGGTCGAGTTATTTAAAGATATTAATAGTTTAGGGTGTAGCGAATTAATCTCTTTTTTTTTCATCATAATTAGCATTAGGGGCTATCTAATAAAGACGACTCTTCATCATCGTCAATCATAGCGCCATCTAATACTTTATTCGGAGTTGTTTCATTACCCGGTAAGGTATTTTAATAAAAAAAAAATTTTTTTTTTCGCCCCCACCCCCGACCGGGTTTTACTTTATTTTGTTTTCTTTTGTACTAGCCTAGCTAGGGTAAAAACAAAAGAAAACAAACTTCGTTGAAGGACTACTAACAAGAGGTGGGGCGAAGCAAGGGGGTTTTGGTATAATGGTTATTACATGTGGCTTTTAATCTCAAAGAAATCGGTTCGAATCCGGTAAGCCCTAAGTGTTTAAGGAGGAGCTGGTATGTTTTACGATAAGTGAAGTAATGTAAGTCAAACAAGTTGATATAATAATTATGCAGCCTAGTAGCCACAGCCCCTCTACCTGCGAAGCAGGTTTTTTTTTATTTATTTATTTATTTATTCATTTCTTTCGGCGTTACGAAGTTACACCGCCCCATAAAAATAAAAATGTGAAACATTTTTATTTTAAAAGGGACAGGGCGGCAACGAAGTTGCCGCTTAAAAAAAAGGGGGGGGGGGGTTTGAAGGCCGCCACTAGTTTTAATCTCAAACAAATCGAATCGGGTAATCGAATGACCATAGTTTAAAGGTAGAATGATTGTCTTCCAAATAAGGGGTGTTGGTTCGAATCCAACTGGTCATACCAAAGGAATAGGGATTAGTAACTTAATAGGTAAAGCACTTCTCTGTCAAGGATGTATATGTCGGTTCGAGACCGGTCTAATCCGGACTAAGTGGTCCTTTAATTATGGGTCTTTATATATATTATATAAAGATTCAAACTAGGGGGGGGGTAATGTAACCTTATTTCGTAAGGGGGGGGGGTCTTTATAGTAGCCTTACCCTCAGCCTTTGGCCCGGTATAATGATTATTACATGTGACGGCTGCGTACCTGCAGCTGCACAGGTGCGCAGGTGGGCAGGTGCGTACCTGCGCACCCGGTTTTTACTCGCGCCCATCTGGACCACCAAAAAAAATATTTTATATTATTTTTGTGGTCTTAGTTTTGACTTTTCAAGTTTTATTGCTCCGCTACTAAAAAGTAAAAACCGATGGGCGCCTAAACTTCCATTGCTAAAAAAAATAAAAAGCTAGTCAAAACTAAAAAGCGGAGGCGCCGCCTAATTTCAAACAAATTGAATCCGGTAAGCCCTAATACCGTTGGCTTTACAGCAGGCAGCTAGACTGTAGGCTGCGTAGCAAGGGAATCATTCATTAGCTAAATAAATAATATAAAGGGAGGCTACATTACAATTAAGCTACATTACTTTAGATTACTTTCGGAATGTAACCCTCCTTTAAAGTCCCCTTCGGGTCTTTACTTTTTAGTACTTCATCAGAAGTAAAAACTAAAAAGCCCGTAAAATAAAAAAAAATAAGCTAGCTTATTTTTTTTTTTATTTTCCCACAGGCCCGCGGGAGGGTGGTAGTTTACAATACAAAATATTTTGAGGCGCTCCGGAATAAGTAAGTCATTTTGCTTGCTCTGGCCTTAGAAGTAATGCTCCGCATGTCCATTGTGGGGTGCAACAATTTAATAAGAAAAAAAATGGTTTATTTCGATTATTACGTAAAGGAGCAATTAATAAAAGAAATTTCATTAAGCGGTTATTATGTTGAAATATTATTAATATTACTTATAACAGCTATATTATGTGGAATATGAGTTATTAATAATAAAAATCCTATATTAGCTGTATTGAGTCTAATAGGGTTGTTAGGTAGTATATCTATATATTTAATAGTTATAGGACTGACCTTTATAGGGTTAGCTTATATTATTATTTACTTGGGAGCGGTAAAAATAAATTACTATTTTATATGATTAAAATTTGGTAATACACTTAGTTTTTTATGTCCCCTCCGGGCCTCACATAAACATAGTTGATGTGCACATAAACGTAGTTTATGCGAGTGGGGCCCCTCGGGGCCCCTAAAGGGATGGTTAATATTAAAAATATATTTTTATATATTAAATTTGATAATTATATATGATTTGTTATTATTAGTGTCTTTATATAGTAAAAAACTTAATCCACGTCTGCCCTGCTCTGCAGTGCAGAACCAAGGGTGATTTTTTACTAAAATTGACAAAAGTGGTGGAATGCAGTTTATTACAACTTGTAGTGATTTTTCTTCTTGTGGCAGTCGTCATTTTTCTACTTCAACTCCTTCTAAATTTGTTCCTGTAAAAATCTATGAAAATGCAGAAACAGATAAGCTTAAAATTCTCATAGAAAATAAAGGTCAAGCCGGGGTCTATCGGTGAACGAATCTAAAAAATGGTAAAACTTATATTGGTAGTAGTATAAATCTTGGGGAAAGATTACAAGGCTATTTTAAGCAAGGTTGATTAAAATTAGAAATTAAAAAATCGGCCTTCTCACATGGGGCTCAATTAACAAGTGGAAAGTTTGTTAAGACATCAGTGGGATGTAATAATAGCTTTCCTTGCCTACTTTTGGGAATATGTGATGCTTATACCATAAGATTTTCTAAAAAATTTCCTTTCCGTTTTCATATGACAAAAAAATATTATTCTACTAATGGTGTTACTCCAGTAGTTCCGGTAAAATTTTATGCTAATGTGGATCTCCAAAAGCTAACCATTCTCCGTGATAATAAAGGCAAAGCTGGTGTCTATCGCTTCGTAAATTTAGTAAACAAAAAAAGTTATATCGGAAGTAGTGTGAATTTAGCCAGAAGATTGGGAGAATATTTTAATAATTATTTCTTAAAAAAAAGCATTAAGGGTAATAGAAGCCTTATTTATCGGGCATTGCTTAAATCTGGCTATAGTGCGTTTAGACTTGAAATTCTGGAGTGATGTGAACCAGTAGAAGCAATAAAAAGGGAACAATACTATCTTGACCGGTTAAAGCATGAGTACAATTTATTAAACAAAGCAGGGTCAAGATTGGGTGTTAAACATAGTCCCGAGACTATTGCCAAATTAAAAGCAACATTATTGGGACGAAAATGTAGTCCCGAGACTATTGCCAAATTAAAAGGACGAAAACATAGCCCTGAGACTATTGCCAAATTAAAGGGTAGAACTCTAACTGAAGAACACAAAGCTAAACTATTAGAGCATTTAAAACGTCTTAATTCTAATGCAGAGTATAAAGCTAAGTTTTTGGAAGGAATAAAAGTTCGTAGTGCAAGTCCAGAGTTCCAAGAACAATTAAACCGTCTTAAGTTACATAACTCAAAAAGCGTAGTAGTTTTTGATACATTAAATAATACAACGAGTGTTTATCCTTCTCGCCCCCCCTATTTTTTATTTATTAATAAAAAAAAATAGGGGGGCCTGAAGCAGCACTATCTATTGGTTGTACAGGTCCTACGATCGTTTTAGCATTAATTTCTCAAAAAGAAAAAAAAGTAAATAGACTAGTAAAGAAGAAATATTTAATTTCTCTTTATGAGGATAAATCACAAATAGCGGGTTCTTCTGAGGGTGCTCCGCAGAAATGGCAATCAAATGCCAATAGTATCCTTGTTGTAGATGTTTTAAATAGCACTGAAAATTTTTATAGTTCAATTCGTGAAGCTGCCGCTGCAATAGGGTGTGTCCATGGTACAATCATAAATGCATTAAAGTATTTTCAGGAAACAGGAGAGAGTAGGCTTATAAAAAAAAGATTTAAGGTTAAACATATAGATTAGGGGGGGAGGGGGGACAGAGCCCTTCATAAGGTCATATTTGTTTTTGGTTTTGTTGTTTTTAATTGCTTTTTTTTTATTTTGCCTTTTTATTGTATTTTCGTTCTCTTTTATCTTTCCTTTCTTTTTTTTCCTTTTCCTTACTTTATTGTAACCGTTATGTATGCCCTTAGTTTATAGAATCGTAGTAATAATTCTATATGAAGGAATTAGAGACGTGGCGTCGTCAGAGTTAATCTGAATAACAGATTCTATGAAACTTGAACCATCCTGCGTAAATATCTATAAATGCTGCTGTGACTCAGTCTAGAAGGGAGAGAAGAAATTAATAGGATTTATCGCTCGATAATTAAAAATGGTTATTCCAGCTTTTCATTTGAAATACTGGAATATTGTACAGCTTCAGATTGTG
>JAABUG020127175.1:0-227726 GCA_011319215.2 Scortechinia acanthostroma
ATTCTGGCTGTTTGACTCGCTCTTTCCCTACATCACCAACCCTCTCATGGGACATACGTGGAACTCGTACTACTACCATCACGTCAAGCATCACCACGTCGAAGGGAATGGACCCGGTGATTTGTCCTCAACAGTCAGGTATCAACGAGACGAGTTGTTCGACTTTCTGTGCTATGTCGGCCGATTTCTTTTCCTCGTGTGGTTTGAACTCCCGAGCTACTTCTTCCGAAAAGGCCAGTTCCTCCAGGGTCTCAAGGCGGGGTCCTGGGAGATAGGAAACTACCTCTTCGTCTACGGGATGTATTGCTATGTCAACGCTCCTGCTACTTTCTTCGTCTTCATCCTTCCCTTGTTCTTCCTCCGATTAGGCCTGATGGTCGGGAACTGGGGCCAGCACGCCTTTGTCGACGAGACCGACCCCAACTCCGATTTCAGGTCTAGTATCACCCTCATTGATGTTCCGGTACGTTCCCTATCTCCATGTCACTACCACCGCTAACAATACCAGAGTAACCGCTTCTGCTTCAACGACGGCTACCACACCTCTCACCATCTCAATCCCCGCCGGCACTGGCGCGAGCACCCGGTCGCGTTTCTCAAGCAAAAGGACCGCTACGCGAGCGAGCATGCGCTGGTATTCCGCAACATCGACTATCTGATGATCACCTACCGGCTCATCCGGAAGGACTATACGCATCTGGCCAAGTGTCTGGTCCCGATGGGCGATCAGATTGCGATGTCGATTGAGGAGAGAGCGGCCATGCTGCAGAGCAAGACGAGGAAGTTTACCGAGGCGGAAATTGCGAGGAAATTTGGGGTCGGTAGACAGTGACCCCAGTCGGTCGCAGCACCTCGCCAGCACCAGTCTGTATATGATGGGGTCCTCGGCAACCGTGTATATATCTTAATTCTGTCTTCTTAAACTATATTTTAGCCTAGATAGACTTGAGCACCATTCACCTAAAATCTGATCCTTTCAACATCCTTCGAACTCTCACTTTATGAACTCGCCGAATATGGGGTGTTGCTCAACGCTGCCCCTCAGCCAAATCCTCCATCCCAAAGAGAAAATTATTACAATCAAACCCCAGATCCTGAAAAATATGATCAAACAAGTCCCCAGACGCCCCCTCCAGCGGTACCTCACCACTCCTACCCGGAATGGAGGTCTGACACCTCGTCTCCAAAATCCTCGCCGACAGCACCTCAAACGGCCGCATACACTGCGGAACATACAAACTCAAATGTTCATGCGCGCGAAGCGCGCACAGGACCTCGTTCCAAGCTCGCGACACCGACGTCGTGAACAGCTCCGCTTCGAACATGGCGGCTAGGAAATTCGTTCCTGTGATGTGGAGATCGTAGATTCGGTACCACCACGGGAGGAGGCCTATTGGTTGGTTTGGTTCGAGGGTTTGGAGGATTAAGGTGGAGGTTCTGCGCGGTTTCGAGGCACATTCTGGCGCATTCGACGAGGAGTCGGTCGCTTAGGCTGGGAGGGGTGGACTTTGCGGGGGTTGGGGTTGTTATTGGGTGGGATTTCACGGAGTACAGGCGGGCGAGGATGGGTCTGTATAGGACGATTCAGAGTGGAGGAGGCTGATACGGCGTTAGTACGGTTGTTTCTCTACTTCCGAACCAACAGTATACCCAGGTCGTACCGAAGGTAAAGGACGTATAGTTCAGCTCGCGAGGTCCTGTCAGCAACATTTTTGAGATTCTGCAACTTCCAGTCATCGGGGAGTTCATTCTCCCATTTGTTAAGACAGGCGTCTAGCTGCACCGCCACGGCGTGGTATTCGTCCTGTTGATACAGACGCGGCAGTCCCAATCTGGCAGCGAGAGCATTCCAAGTCTGCGTCTGTGCCAGCTGAATTTGGTTGCCGATTTCATAAAGCTCCAGTGTCCGTATAAGGCGCTGGGCATGCCTACCGCTCTGTGGGTCGGCCCTGTTCGGTAGGGGAATCAAGGATGGCGCCGATGTCCGGCCGAGGGACCAGGAGACGCATCTGATACCTTCAGCGATGACTCCAGGCGACATGTATGTGGTGAGCTTACCGGTCTAGGGCAACACAGCTAGCCCATACCTGCTGTTTCAACAGCCTCTCATGGCAAGAATCCTTGGCTGATGAGCCCTCGGGGATATGGCAACACATACTCTGTGCAATCCGCATTGCCAACCCCGCTGTCATCCACGTCCTCAGCTGGTTGTTGGTGCAGTGGAGGTATCGATTCGTAAGCATCAAACACTGGATGAGCTTGAGCGTGCCAGGCTTCCACAGAATCGTCTCGGGCGGGAGAAGTGCCCACGCGCGCTTGAAAAAGCGATTCCCCTGTTCATTATGGTGGCCTTCATCGCGTCTAAACCAAGAGAGGTCTAGATCCTTCGCTTGGTGATCTTGAATCTCGTATTCCCTCGAACTTTCAAAGTTGTGTGTCATTTCCCTCGTCGCATCTGTATTTAGAAAGATAGTGTCTCCAAGTCAAAGAGCATATCCAGAACTAAGCGACGCCATCACCCGCTGGAATAGGAATGTCTCGCATCACACCCCAGCCCCAGCAGATATATGAATACGAGCCTCTGCCCAACCCCACCTCAATACGACTCCTACGAGTCGACGGCAAAGACCCCGACGGCTTGCTACACTGCACCATCAAATCCGTCAATTTGGAAGATGCGCCTTGGTACCATGCCATATCCTACACGTGGGGCAACCCGCACAGCGAACTCACCCAGGTTCAGGAAACCCGGGACAGATATGCGGAGAATTATCCCCCGGAGCACAGAGAGCGTATCTCCCTCAACGGAAAGTTGCTGCACATCACCCGAAGTGCGTAGGACGCGCTCGTCTCCGTCCCCAGAGACGCGTGGGCGAGATGCTGCAACCAGGGTAATCGGAGGAAACTTCTCCGGACACCGCTTCATTGGGCGGCTATTGCTGGGAAGGAGGAACTGATTCAGCCGCTTTTGTGCTCTGGGGTGCATGTTAATGTTAGGGACGAATGGGGGGGTTACGCCGTTGAGTTATGCGGTGCAGGTGGGGAGTCGCGAGGGGGTGGGGTTGTTGCTTTCTGCTGGTGCGGATGTGGGTATTGCGGATAGTCGGGGGAATACTCCGCTTTACTATGCGAGGGAGAGTGAGGATAAGCAGATTATCCGGTGTCTGGAGGAGGTCGAAGCGAAGGGAGGAAGCCTCGAGCCGTGAGTGGATTGACCGGAAGGTCCTGAGAGTTGGTGCTGGATCGACCAGATTTGCATCAATCAGAATGATGTCGCGGAGAGGGGGGCGCAGGTTGCGATCATGGATCAGATATACAAGAACGCATTCTTTACGCTTGTCTGGCTGGGACCCGAAAATGCCTACACCGAGATGGCCATCAAGACCATTGAGAAACTGGATACCGCGGCAGGAGACTTTATCCACAGCACGGAGATACAGCCATATAGAGAGCAGCCTGAAGAGATCTACGCTGCTGCAAGAATCCCTTATATTTCGATGGAAGAGTGGGCTTCTCTCGCGGCCCTCTTCCAACGTCCCTACTTCAGACGCCCTGTGGGTCGTCCTGGAGAACATCCTCTTAGACATTATTATGGGCTACTGCGGGAGTCGCGAGATCCCGTGGAAAGCGTTCCACACTGTGGCACAGCAGATCTACTTTCGGCAAGAGTTGCTGGGTCGACCGACGTCAACCGCGTTTATTGCACCGCATCGGCCAGTGGCAGCTCTGGAAAGCGAGGTGGTATATCTCACTCAATGGCGGGAGCGATTGCAAAAGGGCGACAAGGCCACCGTTCCCCGAGAGCTGTCGCTGGAGAATCTCATCTTCGATACCTGGACCTTCAGTGCGACCGATCCCCGTGATAAAATCTTTGGATTGTACGGTCTGCTCCGTCAGGGTGGTACGATCGATTGGCAGCCGGACTACTCCCAGTCAGTAGGAGAGGTCTTCGCCCGGGCGACGAAGGAGACTATCCAGAAAGCAGGCGCGCTACGCATTCTCTCCGCCGTCCACGACGAGTCCCTCCGCAATATGGTGGATCTACCTTCCTGGGTACCGGATTACAGCGCGAATTTCTGCAATATGATGTGCGCTAATCATCATGCAGCTGGGATATGCCTATGAGATCCATCATGGATAGTTCGTGGAACAAACTTCCTGTGGCTAGTGTCAAGTTTGACTCCGTTCTCGCGGTAGGAAACTCCACCAGCGGACCCGGCCAGATGTCCATGTTCTTCGATCAAAGGTGGCTAGAACTTGCCCTGCTTCTCCCTGTTCCGTACCACACCGGCCAAACGAGAACAGAAGCGCTGTGGCGCGCCCTCTGTGCGGACCAGGCACTTGATGGCTCAATCCCAGCTCCTCCGTCCTACGGGTCATTTTCAGAGCAATGGTATGCAGCCTCATCTGCGTCAAAGCTGCCGAAACAGCCCGCGCTGCAAAAAAAGGATCCACAAAATGTCGTTGATCTCCTGTCGGCTTCATACCATGTTCGAATCGAGCCCGCCGCTCTCAGAATTGTCCGTGGAGGAACTCACTCGTGCCGTCGCAGAACCGGAAACGAACCTCAGTCAGCCGGATCGCCAGACATTGACTCACCTGTTGTATAAGTTGCAGTTTCTTGGAATTGCTGAAGACAAGTGTTTTACACCTTCTATTGATGAGGTTGAGAAAGCATACTACAGTTCAGCATGGCTGCCTTGGGATGAGAGCGAGAAATTACACCTTCCTAGAGGGGGAGATGAGTTTTATAACGCGTTGAGACGGAAACATGGTCGGAGGAGGCTATTTGTCACTGCAAATCGGTACCTCTTCTTGGGACCGGCCTCGATGGCGGTTGGGGATGAGGTGTGGATCTTGTCAGGCTCAGGGGCCGCCATGGTGCTAAGAGGGACTGAGACAAAGGATGAATTCCGGCTAGTTGGGGCAGCGTATGTGCATGGGATCATGAATGGGGAGCAAGTTGGAATTGATGTAAAGTTGCGAGATATTGCTCTAGTATAACAAATTGGATAGACTTCACCCATCTATTCTAGAATACATGTTGACCACATTCCATATATCTTCCTGATCTCCATGAAGAATAGGTCGATACTACTCTTGTAAAACCCGCCGCCCATCAGCATCTACCGGGCATGCTTCGGCAGCCGAAATCCCAGGTAGGGGAGGTACTTCCCCGGATGCCAGTAGACGAACAATGCCGCACAGGGGAAGATTGGCAATGCATCAAAGACATACAGGCACCACTCATGCTGATTGATGTATCCACCCTTGCCTTCAGAGAATTCAACCAGACGGTAGACCGAACGTATCTAAGCCAGTAATCAGTGATGGTCTACATGAGAGAAGATCTATTAAAAACACTCACAAGGATCATCGCAGTAGCTAAGTTGACTACTCTCAGCAGAGCATTCCAGTTGGCACTCTTCCTCGGGCCCCGGGGTCTTGGACCACCGCTCTCAAGCATCTCGACTTGCTCGCCCGCGGCCTTGGCGAACCGTTTCGACGTAAAGTTGAACCGAAACGCCGCAATTGAGAACAACCCAAAAGCGACCAACTGGACTATGACACCAATGAGTGCAATATTGCGACCATGGTCGAACTTATTCTTTGCATCACTGCTGGTACCGGTGGCAGATGTGATCAATACTGCACCGCCTAGTTGAAGCAGCAGGGCCACAACGTCAAAACCCACGAAGATCGGAGTGATGAACCGAGGAGGAACCCAGCAGAGCTGAAAAGTTCGTGCTTCGGCCGGAACGACGAGGAAGAGGATACGGCCGAAGAGGATATAGCAGCAAGCGGCCATCAGGACGGGTGCGAGGATGATAAGAGAGAATTGAAGTACGTAAGGGGTGCGTTCAGTGACGTGCTGGGCGGATATAGAGCGGTAAATGAAGCCTATTGCTTCCACTTGGGTATATAAGTGACGATAGTTGCCAATTCCAAGTATGCACTTACTAGCCACAGCAATAATCATGATGATCCATACCCAAGCTCTGTATCGGATCGATTGAAAGACAGTTAGGACAAAGGTGATCGAGTACAAGACTGCAAACACAATGGCAGCACCTAACGAAGGGCTGTATTCGTAATGGGACGTCTTGTATTCCCGTGCCAGATGCATTGATATGATTGGAAGTATTCGTTGTCTAGCTCAACTGTTGAAAATAGACGATATTGTCTGTGTTGTTCCATACTGCGGCGTCTTCAGATATATATACTCGGCCCATCATGAAGCGGATGCCGTTGAAAATCGGCACTCGGAGAAAAAATACATGGTCCTGGAAGGAAAGGGAAAATATTTCGGGCACTGCCACACTTTTCATATTCAGGCAGCCATTATCTTCTTACTAACTCTGCTCCTTGAAGCGTCCAAAGGGCCAAAACTGCAGATATGTTGAGACAAGAGCTGAATTGAAGAGGGTAATATCCAGCCAATAAAAGGTGTTCGCTCCATCTCAGTCAGCGGAGCTCGCTTGGGTAGCCAATCACACTAGATAAACCATTTCCTGATTGGATTAGCGTACCTTAGACGAATTACTTGCCTCATTCGGCAAGCGTGGTGGGCACATGGCTACTGCCTAAAAGGGTTAGTGTCAGCATCGCCTCCTTCATCGTTCTCCATCGTTCTCTGATTCTTGTCTTCATCTACGACATTCGAAGCTTAAGAAAGGAGTCCTTTCTAGCACTCCATATGTGGCTGAATGTGCTTCTTGACAGCGTGACACCGCTGTGGCTCTCGAGCATCCGCCGAGACCAATCTTTTTCACTTTCCGGCCGGCCCGGCTCTCCTAAGTCCACCGAGTTGAATTCAGTTCCTCGGCAACCATTCCGATAACATCTTTTTAACCCTTTCGCGTTGAATTCGGAGTGCATTGATCTGTCTCTGTGCACTGACAAAATGCCTTTCTGTTGTCGTCCCAGCAAATTCTGTCTTGGATGTCGCCAGAGACGCATCAAAGTAGGCGATCCTCCACCGCAACAGAATCAACCGTACTGACGTTAACAGTGTGACATGGCCATCCCTGCCTGCTCTCAGTGTAAAAGAGCTGGCAAGGAGTGCGTGGGGTACAGGGACGAGCTCCCTCTGTTGTTCCGAGATGAGAATGCTCGCACCATCAGACGAGCTACAGCGGCCAAGATTCGATCCAGATCTAAAAGAAAAGATGCAGAATTCGATTCCGATTCTTCTGCTGATTTCCAGCTTATGAGGCCCGGTCACGGGGCTATCATGGCTACAGCGTTACTATCAACATTGCCATCCCTTGACATGGACAACCTTGGGCTGCAATTCTTCGTCTATCACTTCTCCACTTACGCCTGGGCCGGCCGATGTCCACCTCAGAACATTGCATCGCCTTTTATGCGTCGAGTCAGTGAAGATGAGACTCTGAGAAGCGCAGTCACTTCGGTCGGTTTAGCTGCCCTCTCGAACATTCGAAAGGATGAGGCGATCTTACTCGGAGCACGTCAGCGGTATGGTCAAGCCATCAGGGTAATTCAGAACACATTGAGATCTAAGAAGGCTTACCAAGTGGACGGTACCATGAAGATGATTTTGATGGTGGCCCTATTTGAGGTAGGCAGCTACCAGTCCCCGTGGAGAGGATAATAACTCTGATCGTTCTCAATACAGATTGTCGACGCCAGCCCGGCATCAAAGCTATCATGGATTGTGCATTTGCAAGGCGCAGCAGCCTTGCAAAATCGGTCACCGCGAGAATTCTTCCGCAAGAATCATCGGGTTCATATCATGTTCACGTTTCTTGTGATTTTCAAATACTTTCAGACCGGAGGACGCTTTCCACCGGAATTAGAAAGTTGGTCGGCACCTGATATACCCGTCGAGGCCCACGACGACTTTCCTGCCGTTTCACTGATCGAGATCTTCCTCAAATTCATCTGTTTGAGTGCTGCTCTCTCTGAAGGCAATGTCCAACCAACAGGCAGCGCCTTGATGGAGGCACTGGCCTGCGAAACGCAGCTGGAGCGATGGTCAACGAGCCTTCCTGCCAAATTTGGTTACATGGAGAAAGTTTCACCATATTCCTCGCAATACTTCCATGGTCGCTTCCACCTTTATGAGGACGTCTGGGCTTCTCGCATCTTGCTCTATTATCGCGTGGGCCGCCTCTTGGTAAATGAGTTGATATTGCAACTCGGGTCCCGATGCGATACTTCAGTGGAGGAAATACTACAGACGGCTCACGCTCGCGGTACGATCATTCAGATGGCCGTCGATATCTGCGTAGCCGCCGCGAGTCGGTCTCTGATTCCAGGTTATACAAAACTCTCGAGAAGCGACAGAATTCCTCCACTGAATGGCGTCTTCATGTTGATGTACCCACTTGCAGTGGCTGCAACCGCAACTGGGGTGTCCAACGACCTCCGTGAATGGGTGTTGCATACCCTTGATCATATTGGTCAGACCATGGGTATCCGTCAGGCGTTTTTGATGAAAGCCGAGGTAGCACAGTTGAGTCAGCGCGGGCTCCAAAGTGCAGAGACTTTTGTCGAGCCATCAAAATCTGTGTCTGCAGAATCGGATGCAGGTTGAGCTGACCGACGCCACGTGTGTACCGGGCTCGAGAGCCGTCGGCATACTTTGCAAATTCGTGCAAAATTGTACACGAATAATTTCCACTATGCGAAAAGTTCTCCTTCTCAACCAGAATGGAATGAATTCAAACGCAGGTCAAACGGCATTAAAGGGATATCATGAATTCCTAGGGTACCTGCCAACCACTCTGCCATGCCAAGCCAATTCCCCGGCACTGCTCCCAGTCCCTGAATGAGGCCGGAGAATGGGATCGATTTGAGACCTGGTGATTATTTTACCAGAGTTCTGGGTAGCATGGGGAGCCAGTCTAGACTCCTGGCACTTCAATCTGGATCATAATCCATAAGCCTGAATAGCAATGGGCATCCGGTTCTTCAGCTCTCCCTCCACCTAGTCTGACTCCATCTCCTCCCAGACCAGGTACTCTGGTTCCGCCTCCATCTGCTCCATCAACGCAATTTCTGCCTTCAGTTTCTCCTCCTCCTCCGGATCCTCCTCTGACTCCTCTTCCTCCAGAACCATCGTCTTAATTGATTTCTCCTTGTCTTCAAATATCTTCTGCAAAATCCCATCCAGAGTCGTTGGCTTCAGGATCTCATAAATACACCAGTCCAGATCGCCGGTGAAGTAGTACCGTCCCCCGGCCGATATCAAACCGTAGTGGTCTCCTGATTCTGGGGTCCTGCACATGATGGGCACTACTGGATTTTCAAGGCCACAGCGCTTTGCAATCTTTGCCCATTCTCCTTTGGCGAAACCTGACGTGTAGTAAGGGTCGGTAGTCCATCCTTCAGGGACTTCTCGAAGCTAGATTCTGTCAGACTGGATGGCATAGACCTGGGAAAATCCAATCATAATTTACCGTTGGAGAGCTGCTCTTCGTTGTGCGGTATGGTAGGACAAATTTAGCCATTATGGATAGAGGCAAATGAGTTATATGGTTTTGTGATGGTTGAAAGAAAGAACGGAATATAATTAAGAGTGATGAAAATAGACAGGTGAGAGATAGGTGACATGGTGATGACGCCTATGTGATACCCTCGCTGTCTTTTTTTTTCGCTCCATATCCAACGAAAACGAAACCCTAATACAGCATGATGAGGTCCATAATTCCTTAGCGTTACTGAAGGATATAACTCTAATGTGCCGCGAAGAAGCCAATAGATCGTCATCTCTTTACGGAGTACTCTCCACGAGTCATGCCTCCATAGGTAGAACAGCCTGCTCTTGCAGAGACAGCCTTTCGTCGGACTGTCTCTTCGTCGTAACTATCACCCCCCACTCACTTACCCTTCACCTAATCCCTATTTTCCACTAGGCTCACTGAACACATGACTAAAAGGCACCGACGTCCCAAAATCCGGGCTCCCATCGCTATGCGCCCCAAGCAACTGGACCATCGTGTACCGCGAATTATCACAAGCACCCGCACTATTATTCGTAGCATGGTACGCAATCCACGTCTGCGTGGTATCCGGGCTCTGGAAGAAACTGTTGTGGCCGGTGCCATAGTTCCCGTTCGCCGAGGACAGCACACAGCCATTATGCTTGGTCCAGGCACTAGCGGACGAGGGGTTGGTCTTGCCGTCCCACGTCAACAGGCCCAGGCAGTAGTATGCTGTCCAGCAGTAGGACGCCGAGTAGGCGATGTATGTGACGCCGTTGAAGTAGAGCGCGACGGGCCCTTCGTTGACGGGTGTGCCGTGCTTCTCGAAATCCAGTGTGGGCTGCGAGATGACGGCGATGGAGCCGGTGAGGGAGACGTAATCTGCGCCTAGCTGCTGCAGGCAAATGGACTGGTAGAGGACGCCGTGGAAGCAGGAGTACATGAGGAAGTTGCCGTAGGCGTTGGTGCGGAGGACGGAGGCGTCGATGGACCATTCGGTTGTTAGTTGGCCGGTGTAGGTGAATGTGTCCCAGGGAGTGGAGCCGCCTGAGCTGTCAGCTTTGGTGAACGGAAAAGGGTTGGTGTCTTACCGGTCAGAACGTGGAGCCGTTGGCCGTCCAGGTTAGTCGTTTGGCCGGCCGTGTAGTAGATGTACCACTTGCCGCCGAGGTAGTGGACCTCGGGAGCCCAGACATTGCAGCATCGCGAGGCAGTCGAGGTAGAGTAGACTACTTTCTTTGCGGCGGTCTTGAGACCCTCGATGGTGGTTGCGCGTGCCATCTCGACGTCCGTCCATGTCGTGGTCATGAGGTAGTAGTACCCGCCAGTATACACCATGAACGGGTCACTTCCTCCTGGGTTGCGTATGGGGTTTGTGAACGCAGAAGCAGCGGAAAATAGAGCTAGGAGCCCTACCAGGGCCGTGATGAGCTTGGAAAAGACACTTGCCATATTGGCGTTGCGTTACCGCGGATGCTCTGCAGTGTATAGTCCTCATGGTGTACGTTGGGCAATATTTATAGGAAGTTGGAAGAAAAACATTCATCCCGCATCTAGGCAAGTTTGATATGTTCGCAGTGTGGCTGGGTTGATATTGACCCCGCCGGAGAGTAGCTCCTTTGATATATCGTCAGTGTCCGGATTTCCTCGCAATTCGTCAGAAGACCGGCGTCAGGCTGCGCCAAGTGACACTACGGGAAATTTATGTAAGTGCATCGGTGCAACCTCGTTTATGATTCTGTAGAACACTGCTGGGGTTGAGAAGGTGCCAACTCGTCGTGGCAGTCTTGAAGTCAACAGTGGAGATTCATTCCATCTTTTCGCGAGCCATGATTAGAGGAAATATTGGCAGATGGCTTCTCGGCTCATGAATTATCTTCTGGGGTACTGATGGATAATCACCAGAGGAAGATGTCAAGAACATGATCGGCAACTCATTGTATTTCCCAATATAGGATGTCATCAACGGCCATGAACGCTGAACCACAATGCGTCAAAGCTAGTACTAGCCATTGCTGCTTTGACCAGTATTGGTAGATCTGATGCAACTGCGTATTGATGGCGATTTGATACAAGATCTCCAATCCTCCACATGTCCGGTCCCGTAGCTGTATTGTTATGCTTCCAGGCGCTGATCGCGATGGAGAGGGCGAGAAGGACAGCGGCGAAATTCTGGCGATGGCTTGGATTTGCTAATCGATTCAAACGAGGTCCGTCAGGCAAGATTGGAGATGAGATGAGTGAGAAAGCTGTCTGTTATATGATTAGCATGGGGAGCCACCACCGGAATTGAGATGTGGCTAGCTGCGAACATGCACGAAGATCATCCCTACCTTTAGGAATTGTCTCACTAAGTCTTCAATGCACTCGTTGTGGATTTGCCGACCCTGGGATCACCGAAGAGGTGAGTATTATGGCTTCCATCTGTAGTGAAAGTGGCTGACAAATGTACGAGCAAGAACGTTCTGTGAGAGTGAGGAAGTGAATGATGGAGTAGAGGTGGGGTTACGGTGAGGTGAAATGGAAGGTGAGGTAAAAGATACGTGAGGGGATCAAGCACCGACGACATCGCAAGATTAGGCGGAGTGAGATATTCAACTACCCTTGTAACCCGTGTAGGTTGTATTGATACTTTGAAGACGAACTTCAGTATTAGAAATATAGCTAGAAACAAACCCAACACCGCATCCACTACATCAGACATAAACGATCAAAAAGCCAGATCAAGCAGCCGACTTGCCAGTAACAGTCTCGTGATAAGTCGCCTCCGCCTCGATCTCCTTCTCAACCTGGTGCAGATCGATATGCGCAACGGCGTCGTCGCCGTCGAAGATCCGCGCCACCTCCTCGAGGGTGTTACCCTTGGTCTCGACGTAGAAGAAGTAGACGAAGATCAGCTCGCAGAAGTTCCACAGGGTGTAGAAAAGCATAAAGTTCCAGTGGTGGGGCAGGTTGCTCCAGGCGAGCATGTTGGTCTGATTACCAAGGGCCAGAATCGCCTGGACGGTGATGTTCATGATCATCATACCCTTGGCGCGCATATGGAAGGGGAGGACCTCGAGGGCGTAGGCGACGAGCAGGCCGGAGAAGCCAATGTCGTAGAAGACGCCGAAGAGCCAGATGAAGACGAGCTGCGCGTAGCCAGACCCGGTGTTGGTCGCGTTGGAGTTCTCGTAGACGGCACCGGTGATGGTCCAGCACACGAAGGAGCCGACCATTCCTGCGGCGGTTAGTTTGATGATGAGAAAGAAGGGAAGGGGACAAACCGGAGATGGCGGTCAAGAACAGAGGGCGACGACCGAAGTTGTCGACCTGCGTGGCGGCGCCGACGGTGACAATGATATCGAGGATGGTCTTGCCGGTGCTCAGGGCCAGCTTCTGGTTCTGGGCGGTGATACCGGCGCCCTCGTAGATTTGGTTCATGTAGTTGGAGAACAGAGCATTACCCGAGTACTGCGAGATGATACCCAGCGAGATGATGATGGCCAGACGCCACAAGTTACCCTTGGTGCGGAAGAAGTCAATGTAGCTGCTCTTCGAACCGGCCTCCTTCTCCAGACGGATGGTCTCCTTGATCTCACGGTATTCGAACTGCACGACGGTGTTGAGCACGTCGCCACCACCGTGGTACTTGGTGAGAACACCAAGGGCCTCCTCGTGGCGCTCTTTGTTGATGAGGTAACGGGGAGATTCGGGGATCCCTAGCCGCTCTGTTTAGAAGTACTCTACGAATAAACCGGTGCGTAGGATAACTTACAGTAGATGAAGATCAGCTGGATGACAGAGGGAATGATCTGCAGCAACGTGATGGACCGCCATGACCACTCGCTCTTGACGTACGAGGTACCCCAACCAATGACGGAGACGAGCAGAGCACCGGCGTTCCAGAGACAGTTGTAGATGGTAGTAACGGGACCACGGTGCTGAGGATGAACAATCTCGACGAGCAGCAGCGGAGAGCACATCTGGGCCAAGGAGTTGCCGAAACCCAGGATGAACCGACCAGCGATGTACATGTCGTAGCCGGTGGAAGCAGCGCCGATGACACCTCCGACGACCATGAAACAGCACCCGATGATGATGGCGGTTTTACGGCCGAAGCGATCGGCAATGTATGGACTAGAGTTCGCGTTAGAATCTCCTTGCACGCAGCCAGGGGCACTCTGGAGAACATACGTGATGAAGAAACTGATAATGGAACCGATGTTGAACATGTTGACCAGCAGACCCAGCCAGTTGGCCTCCTTCACCTTGGGTGAGAAGTATTGGGTCCAGTTGTCCATCATCTGCGAAGTATTGACAAGCATACTATTGACTTTGGTTAATTCTGTAATTTCACCGTCCCCAGCAGAGTACATACCCATCGTAACCGGTGGTGGCCGAAGCAACCATCAGCGCCGCCGACAGCATGTACAGCTTGCGCAGGTGAGGCTCCCTCTTCCAGTTGACTTTCTCGAACTGGGGAGCCTCAGCTTGGGCGGCCCGCACCTTGGCCTCTGCGCCTTTGGCACCGATGTTGGAGATCTGGACCATTGTGACTGTTTTGCGCGCAAATGCACCTCTGGGACGAACACGAGACGACTGATCAAGGGCGAGAAAATGGCGGGGTAGAAGCTACATATTATAGCACCACATCTGAGAGAGACACGAGGATGGAGCACACGGGCCTTGACCCGACTTGGTCAAAGCTTGGGACGAAGCAAAGCATAGCAAGAGGCAAAAGGGCTGACAGTGACGGGAAAAATATGGACGCCACCAGCCGGCATGAATGATTGGTGTGATGAATTCAGCCGGACACTACCCTGTCTTACCGTGTCTAGCGCGGAGTCCGGGGAACAAGGAGAACGAACTGGATAAAAGGGTTGTAGCTGGCTGGGATCAGAAAGGACTAGATGAGCCGCAGCCACGAGGTGATTGGGTTGAAGGAGCAAGCCAAGGAGCAGCTGGACACGCCAATATCAAGCCCAAAGCGCTTGGCGTCTCGCTTACTGAGTCGTTTTTTCGGCTGGACGGGCCGCATCCTTTCTGTCCAGCTTGTCAGTCAGGTAATAGATATGGCACTGTGCTGCTGTTGAGAAGTTACTGGAGTCAGATAAGTGCGTGTAGTGCTATTCCTTCCCTCGAGTTATCTCTGATGTTCTGAACTGATCTGAAATCAGTCTGGTATCCGGATAAGGAAACGGAATGTGGCTGAATTTCATCCGTACCCAAAGAGGCCTGGCCTTCTTGTTCTGGGCAAGCTCCACCAGCCGTGTCTTTCCCCGGATAAAATAGCGGCTCTTCAGGATAAACTGGAGCAGAGAGGCACGTCTTTGGTTAGGTCCCCGGTTTGATTTTGATCCCCGCATTCTCTTCCCTCGGGAGTCGTGCCGTCTGTCTTTACCCCATCTCCAGCCGAGGTTTGATTTAGTGAAGCCTTGCAACGTACCTTAGCCTGTCATTTGGATCCAACAGCCTGTATTTAATTCTATTATTCTCGGATGCTTTTCAGCCTAGAGACCTGTCATGAGTCTGCCGGACACGCGATCTCAGAGTCAAATTCGCATATACCGACTAGGGGGCTAATACGATCACATCGCATAACACGAGGAGGCAGCCAATCCTTAATCCGAAACAGTAGATGCTCCATAGCTGCGCTGATATTTTCCCATCGGTACTCGCCACAATACCTCAAAGGTTAACTAGAGTGATCAAATGAAACGATATTAACAGGGACTGTAGCTTCTCCCCAACACAAATCTCAGCCATAGACCAGGTAGAGCTCACGCCACTGTTAGACTTTCAAGTGCGAGTCAACTATCATAGCTCAAAGTATGAATGCACTTTGTAATGATTCTTGCTCATCACGGGCCGTTAGGCCGGCACAGTCATGTCGCACGTACACAGCAACATTGGGCTCCGGGCTATGGGCTATTTTCATGTAGGCCTTAACTCTCAAATAGCGGCGGCAAGTTACATTAAGCGAACATCGCTAGTCATTACTCTTAGAGCATGTGGCCTGGTGATAGTTCTCTAGGGCCTGGGCCTCTGGGGTGCATGATCGGATGGATCTCGGTCAGAAGCCAGTCGCATATGGCTTCAGAGTCTGGCCCGATCAGGAGGAGAGCCGGGAACCCGTGACAGACAGGGCAGAGACTAGACTGAGAGCACATAAGCATTTCTTCCCCGGCCCAGGAAGAAGGGTGAGCTACTGGTTTACCGGTAGTCGAGTGGAGCTGCTGTTTAGGCTATGAGACAGCTGACTCTTACAGCTCCAGTGGAAAACCGCGGTGAACGGACCAACACAAATCAGGCAAATTCTGATTTAGGCGTCTATTGCACCAGCAGCGTACTTAGACGTCCGCTCTGTGATTAGCCCAAGCCAGAGTAACAGGATGTACTTGTGCTTTTCCGCTATTCTAGTTCGATCACTGCTTACTCGTCTCGCTTTTTGTCCCCGATTCCCTGTCGGGCAGCAGCCAATCTCCCTGCAGGCCTTGATACCAAAGCTGACATATCGAACACATGTACCAATCGAGTGGATGGTATATCCATAGCTCTGTTGGTAGGTCTGTGCGCTGATTCCAAATGCTGCCCCCTGCTCAGTCAGGCAGTAGAGCTCTCGTAGAGCAGCCCATCTGCAGACAAGCCGAGAAGGGAGACAGGGTAAGCAATAATACTGGGCAATCCACAGGAGAAGGTAACTCGCCATTAAATGCTCGTGCCATTTGTTGGCACCAATCTGGTCTCGATGCTAAGATGTTGAAATGAGCCAGCTCGATCGGCAGTGATGGGCCGGTCGTGCATCCCTCCACCATCCTGCCAACCGACTTTTGTTCTCGGACTCGATGGCCGGTTGCTAATTCCGTTCGGTTAGCTGATAGTGCTATCGCTCTCGCGTGATTGGCATGGCGCATTGTCGTCTTACCAGGACTCTCCTGGGTTTGCTCGTCTTCACATAGACACAGGGGAAGGATGGTTGAAAGCCCCTGAACCCGATATCCAGTCTGATTCGCAGAAAGGGTCTCTGACCTCCGGTAAAAATAGCATGGGTTTCATATCGAGCTGAAGGTGGTCTTGCGAGGTCTTACACCGTCGTCTCATTCCTCTGACTAGACCTCTTGTCTTTGGAGTCCTTGTCGCTTTGTTTGATACCGTCTGCCCCTGCGATGCCTGTCACAGCCAGAGGTCAACCTTGTCAGTGTATCCATGCCGCACGACCCATCGCTCTTCGAACCGGGAGTACTTTCCGATGTCCTGATAACTATCTGCACTTGGCCTGGAGCTTCGAATCCGCCCATGAGAACAATCATACCGAATTTGGCATGTGTGTAGTCGACCGCTGGGCGACTTAAGAGTGATATCTTCATACAGGGTACCAATTCCGTAGATGGAATCGATTACGGGAGTCGTGGTATTTATCTCCTGACACTTACAAAAGACATGCGATAGAATTTCCCGTCATCTCACAACTCCTCATGATACATGATCCCCGAGATCTCGTCGCAGGGTAAGCTTACACACCAAGGGACCCCTCTCCCACACAGCAAATATCTTCTGATTCTTCCAGTCGCTGCTCTCCTCGCACAGTTCCAGGTCGAAAGTCCACAGAACCCGTGCAAGTATCATCCGCATCTCAGTGTAGGCCAGGTTCCTGCCGACGCAGTTCCGCGGGCCGATCGAGAATGGCTGGAACACGTCACGGTTGTCCGAGAAGAACGGCGAGGCAGGGTCGTCGATCGCCTCTGGTAGTCATCGTTCTGGGATGAATTGGTCTGCTTGACGGAAATTCCTCGGTGACGAATACGCGGCGGACTGGTGGACGGATACCTTGCTCTGAAAAGTCAGTCGGTGCCATTCATAATGATATTGTCAAAGACGACCTACGTCCGCAGGAATGCGGTAGCCCGAAATCCAGGTGGGCACTTCCGTCCAACGCTAAAAGCCCTCCAGGCACAGGAGGATACGGCCGAACGGCTTTGTTCAGGCATGCCAGCATGTATGGCAACTTCGCAGTGACCTGGCTGAACGTGATCTCCTTCTCTGAAGCAAAGGCCGCTCTTACTTCTCGGTCACCTTATGAAACGCATCCGGGGTCCGAAGAAGCCAGTACGTCACGCCAGACAACAGCGCAGCCGTCGTCTCACTCCTAGTCACAATCAGGATATTCGCATTCTCCTCCAGCTCCTCCAGGCTCAACCCTTCCCTCTCCCCATGATGCAGCAGCATCGAGTCCATAAAGTCCCCGCGGCCATGTGCCTCTGAGTTATTCAGCCGTTTACGAACAGTCACCTTCGCATGCTCGACCTGCCTGCTCCTCGCCTCCATCAACGATAGCGATCCCGGCAGGAACACTAGCACCACCTTGAACAATACTGGATATCGCTCCATCCCCCTTACGAACGGAATCGCCTTATTAAACCAGACACAGTAGCCACCCAATGATGATACCCCCCGCTATCCAGTCCCCCAGACCCCTCGCCGAACGCAAGGTCCTTGATCAAATCAAACGTCGTCAGATTATACCACTTGCCCATATCCGCCGCGCTCCCCGTCTCCGCGAACCCCTTCAGCCGCTCGATCAGTTTATCGATGTACCGCGTGATGATGCACTCCTGTGCCTGCAGGCCTTTGGCAGAAAAGGCGGGCGACAGCGCCTTTTGGAAACGAGCATGATCCGCGTCGTTGGCGCTGATGATGTCCTTGCCGCTGTTCGTGAAGATTTGCACTTTGGGGAGCTGCGCGTGGCCGTGGCCCGTGATGTCCTTCCAGGCTGAGGCGGTGATGAAGGAGACTTCGTCGGGCCCGAAGCGTACGGCGGTGCCGTATTTCTCGTGCCAGTGCCGGAGGTCTAGGTCTAGTCGTCCGCGAATGGCTGAAAGGTGTTGCAGGAGGGGAAATGCGATCCAGGCTTTTGGGCCCGGGATGTGGCTTAATGGGTGGAAGTAGATCGTTTTGATGGCTGATAGGAATATATATGACATTTAGAGCAACGATGCAGCTGCGAGTATCATGAACATCCTGCCTACGACAGCAACAATCAGTTTGAAATCATCAGGCGTTGCTCACTGTTAAAGCTTCTTGAATTGCGTTGCGCAGTTCCCGAGGCGTCACACAAGGCAACACGGAGTCAGTGACACGGTGTGATAACTTCATAAATTGCATACATATAAAAAAAGAAACGACCATCCTTGTCGGTAGATGATTGGTATACACAGACTGTGTCTTTGTACCACGAGGTCGGTTGGCAATCTCCAGACGCCTGGGCAGGTTGTTCGCAATCCATAAGGGTGTAGGTTAAGCAATGCGGCCAATTCCTGCTAAAATGGTGCTCAAAATTTGAGGCCTGGTGATACATGTGGGCGCGAGTGGGCGAGCTGCAGGATGCATGGTCAGTTTGTTTCACAATCTGCAACCCACCAGCTTCCAGATACACCTCAGGCGGCAGATCTAGTCTGAAAACTGCCTTGGGTTAAAGATGGCTCCCTGGCCTCAAACTGGTCTTATTCATTGGAGAGACGTTGCCCTATTGCACGCAAGCGAAGTAGTCCTCAAGGGCGGAATATATTTCTGTATGAGATATAGAAATGGAATTTTAGAAGAAGCACATATACGCAAGACTTCATGCATTCAATATATCATTGTGACCATGGCTTGCAGCTACCACCGCTCACAAGAGCTCTAACAAGCAGAGACTACACTCTACTGAAAATAACAATCAAGGCATAACTGCTTAAGCAATATGGTCGGACGTTGCCATATTTCCCTCCTCTTCCTTTGCCAGATACTCCCGCTGATTGGCGAACTCTGGAATTATGTTAGAATAGTAGACAAGGAATAGCGAGAGGAGCAACATACGGTCCACTTTAGTATACTTGAACTTCCTCGCGGGCACACGGTGGTGGAAGAGCAAGTCAATTTCGCCAAAGGTGCGGTCCTTGGTCTCAGGAAGACGGAAATAGCACCAGATATTGCAGAGAAGGTTGGTGCCAGCGTAAAAGAGACCTGTTTTTGCACCCCAGTTCCATGCTACAATCCAAGGTCAGTGATTGCATTTCATCAAGGAGGAAGTGAGGTAAGCTACATGAAGCAGCAATCATGCGCGGTGTAAGCGAGTTACTGAAGATGCCCGTCAAGTTGTAGATAAACCGCCCAATCACAATCGTCTTGTATCTCAATCTTCCCGAAGGCGTTTCTGCGACGATGGGGTAGCAGACTGGTCCGACGCTGATCATATTTGCAAGAGTGCAAATGACGAAGAGGACGGCGATAGCCATCTGGGCGCCCTTGTTGCCTTCTGCCCATCCAAGACCACCAATGATCACCATGCAGACAAACATGAACGCCAAGCCGCTCATGTAGATGGTTGCGCGGCCGAAGTGCGGGAAGAGAAGCCAGCAGATGATGCCGCCGATGATGTAGCATGCAGAAAGGGAGATGTTGACGTCGAATGCTTGCAGTTCGGTAAATCCAGCAGCTTCGAGAAAGACGACCGAGTAACCGAGGACGGCATTACCGCAGAGGGTTTGAGCCGCCCAGACGACACAGTTCTAAGACTGGTTAGCAAGTAAAGCCGTTGGATACAATGGGCACCTACAATCTCCGTGCGCCGCAAGTTCGTCCCCTTGAAGCATTCCAGGAAGCTTGCATTCTCTGTCTCAGCTTGCTCCAGCTTTGTGGTATGCTGAATATACGCCAGCGTAGCCTCAACCTCTCGCTCTTTCTCCGGAGTGTCCTGTCGAAGGCGTAGCAAGCTCTTTCTCGCCAGTTCGATCTTGCCGCGTCGGGCGGCGTTCCAAGGCGACTCAGGAGCCAGGTACGCTCCTATAAACAGGGGAATAGGCCAGATCCACTGGAGAACAAACGGTAGCCGCCAGCCTAGATTTCCTTCAATGCCAGCGACGGCACGAACAACACCTGACGAGAGAAGAATACCAGCACCCCAGCACATGCAGACGTAGGCTGTGACGTACGGCCGTAGAACGGTGGGGACAACTTCGGAAGCATATGTGGTCGAGAGGGTCTACAAACGAGTCAATATTACGCATATAGCCAAGGAGATAGACGAACCTGGAAAACACCCCACGAAACTCCGCACATCGCCTCTCCCCAGGCCAAGACGGGCAAAGAAGGCGCGAAAACCGGGATGAAGATCATAAGCCCCATCCATACCATGAAGAACATCATTGTCGGCCGACAGCCAAACCGGTCTTGGGCGTAAGCGTTGGCGAGTAAACCGGCCAACTGTCCTACCATGGACGAGTTCGACAACCCCGACTGCCATGCTGCTGTGATTACCTTTTTCCCCGCCTTGTCTGAGAACTCGCCGAATCGTTCGATAAACTGGGATTGACCATAGAAAGAGGTGATCTGCCGGCCCGTGTTAGGTTGACTCTCTCTAGCTAAGTGTTTAAGTGGAGAGGAAGGCACTGACAATAACCAGGTCGTATCCCTCCATAATCAAACTGGTAGAAAGGAACATGGCCCAGAAGACGGCCTTTTTGTACTTTGACAGAGCTTGCCTAACGGTGAGTAAGCGATCAGCAGCATCGCTTTCCTCCGCATGGCGAATGAGCGCGACCACATCGTGGTCGCCGGGGTTGAAGTTTCTGAGCTCGTCCTCAGTCGGGACAATCGTCTCGTTGCCCATGATGACGGTATCCGAATGGGATGATCACCGATAAGTTTAATAATTCCAGTAAGCGGACACAAGGTTCAAGTCTGGTCGACGATCTGGGGAAACGGGGCATTATAACTTATAAAGACCATGGGATGTCGATCGTATCCCCGCCGGAAGCAAGAAGAGGAGGAGGCCTCAATAGCCTCGTAAGGTTTGTCTCCACCTCCCCCGGAATACCATGATGCTGGAAATGGCGCACTTTGTGCACACATGATGGTTAAAGATTACTAACCTGTCAAATTTCAATAAAGAATGGGGTTTCCGCGGGCTTATCTGCCCTTCATTCCCGTTGACCGTTGTGGACCGAAATCGTGGACTTTACCCCAGATTGTATGGGGGAAAATTCCGGGGGTGGAGTACGTGGACTCGTGGAGTCCCGATCATGGTCCATCTTTGCCACATACATATACAGTCCAGTGGATAAAACCGAGTCCCATATGTTGAAATGCCGATAGAACACAATGCCGTAAGGAAAGGAAGCTGATCTTGTTTCCGAATGGACCAAGCTCACCAAGAGAAGAGCACAAGCTGCAAGTATTGAAATCAAGCACTAAGACCGACGGCACGCATCATCAGGCCAGAATAGGGAAAAGTCCCGGCGGAGACTCAGGTGGTAACGGCAGCCGATTGGCCAGTCTTTGTGAACGGACATAAGAATGGGAAACTGCCGGACGAGGATCTAGAATCAATTCGGCAGATGGAGTGTCTAAAGATGAAAATGACATGGTAAATTATCTATCTAAATATATGACTAAAGTAAGGTAGAAATATCAGCACAAGAGCTGTATGTAATGCCGCCAGTGAGCTAATTCTGAGTGTCGCGAACATCTTTTACTCTGTCGCAAGAGGCTTCCAATGACCTGTAGACAGGATGGTCTGATGGACAGGCTGTTTTCGCTGCCGCAAATGCAGTGTCGAATATGTCCCGCGCAGTACGCAACTTTCCCTGGCGCTCATAGAGACATCCAAGAGTGAACATACTCCACAGCGTCGAGGGATCATTGGGACCCAACACCTTGCGCTTCACATCGACTAGAGCAATGTTCAGTTCTGTCGCCTCGACGCCCTTTTCCCGCCACGCCAGCACATTGACCAGGTGCGCCATGCTAGCGGTTGTCTTGGAATGTTCAGGACCGAATATTTTGACTCGTCCCTCATACGCCTGTCGGTTCAGATCTTCTGCCTCGGCGAATGCACCGCGTTTCTCTAGTACCCCGGCCAAATTACTGCACGTTGATAATGTATTGGGATGATCGAGTCCTAGGACCAAACGTGATCCCTCAAGAACCTCTCGGTGGATCTCTTCGGCGGAGGAGATGTCACCACAGCTCTCTAGCACGCCTGCCAGGTTGTTCAGCGACGTAAGCGTGTGGGGATGTACAGTATCAAGCGCGTGCTTGTCTTTCCACTGTCTTCTAGTCTCGACTGCCCGTTTGGCGATCGCAGCCGCCGCATCTGTGCGACCATGATCCATCAGTGGAGTTGCGAAACTGCTCATACACTCTAGCAAGTCCATGTTGTTTCCTCCGGTCAATGCCACCTGTCGATCGAGGGTCCTTCGGAACAGCGATTCCGCCTCCTCCCCTCGGTCTGTCTCCAGCAGGAACTCGCCCAAGAACCTTACACTTTCCATGGTTTCACGATGCGTGACGCCCAGGAGCCTCTCGCGAAGTTCGAGTCCGTGTCGAAACAGGCCTTCTGCCTCTTCGTAGTCCCGTTGATCCTTCATCACTCGCGCCAGATTCGTCATGCTGGTAATGCTGGAATCGTGTTCTTCGCCATAGTGCGCGATATAACCCCTCGTGGCGCGCTCCGTCAACTGACGCGCGGCGTCATATTTCCGTTGTTTTTGTAAGAGTAATAACCCAAAATCATTGAGAATCCGCAAGGTAACAAGGTCGTCGCTCCCGAGGACTTCGTCGGCTGTTTGCAGGGTGTCTTCGTATATTGTCGCAGCTTCGTCGTCGCGGTCCTGCTCCTTCAGGATCCCTGCCAGTGTAGTGGCTGTTGTCAAGGTCTCGCGATGGCCTTCACCGAGGAGCTGCGTTTGCCCGTCCAAAGCGCGCCGTGCTGTTTCCTCGGCCTGCTTCAATTGTCCCCTTTCCCAGAATGACTCCGCGGCGCGGCTGAGGTCTTTCAGACTATCCTCTTGGTTGGCTGCTGCAAACATGTTGGCGAGCCGTTTCTGAGAGTTGATGTTGGGAGAATTTCATCGCCGATGGAGGGGAAGATCGGCCTTTTAAAAGATCATTCCTCGTATTCTTGGACTTGGCATCCACGATTGCCAATCTCTAGTCAAGATAGTCGAAATTTGTCGACGGGAATTTTCGATGGGTCTGTCTTGGATTTTAGTGAAGGTTCAAACTTCAAAGTGTTCTTACCGACGCGCGAATAAACTCTTGCGGACATCTACTTTCTTTGGCAACTGCCTCACTGTTGATCCACCGATTCAGTGTCTGAATTCTACGCGCCATTTGTCTCTTGAGGTTGTCCGATATCGCCTTATGAAGTAAGCTCTTGAGGGCATTAAGATGACACACAGGTGTAGCAAACCTTACTGTTTGCATTGAGACGTTGGCATGAAAAATAGCTTAGACACACCTCAAATATTATATAGAACCCCAGTCTCTTTTAAGTAGGTGTTTCATTGTCCCATGTTGTTTGCTTTCAAGTAGATCATCTCCCGATATATAGGTGATGATTTGTTTCTGAAGAGTTGTCTCGTTGTGACACAGCCAGATCCATTGACTGTTCCGGATAATCTGACTGTAGTAGCCTTGTAGGTGAGAATAATACGATCGATTGATTAGTGGTCTACACATGGAATCTTAGCAGGGTAGTTTAAACTGAAAAGAACGAGTACAATTCTCTGCTCTTCTGTGGATATATTATCTATCTCTCCAAGGTTTCCCAGCTCACTATGACACGCAGCACCGTGTCCCTTTACCTTTTCTGCTTTGATTGGATATCAGACCAGAGAAAACAGTGCTCTGACTAGTATGAGTGGCATGCACTGTATACTTCAAAGGCACTTAAGTAAATATAACAATACTTGATAGTGAATACAATATCCACCTTGGGTAATGAAAATGGCATATGGCAGTAGACACTCATACTAAAGTACAACCACAAAGGAACAAGGAAAACCGTAAGACAAAAGTAGAGGGAAGGAAGGAAATGCCATCAATCGAACAATATTCTAACCATTTAGCAAAGGTTTCCAATCTCCTGGTACACAAACCGAGCTTCTACATCCCAATCAGCGGCCAACACCCCGATTCAAGCGGCGGAGAAAACCCTCCTTGATGCCATTGAGCTGTTTCAGAGTTCGAGCACGATTATTCAACCCACTATTACAGTACCAATTATCGTCTAATAATAGCTCCTCGATCCCCAGGCACAGTCCCGACCAGTTTACTGCAGTTCCGGCCTTGATCAGGTCGTCGAGTTCAAACAATAGCCCTGAGTTGCATCGTGCTTGCCAGTAAGCGTCAGGCAATGTCCATTGAAAGGCTTCGAGCAGATTACGTATATCGTCAATGCGCTGTTGGCAATGAGGCTGAGTCTCATAGACCAAATCCACAATCATCACCGCAATATCGAGAGGCAGGCAGAAAACCTGTGACTCGTTCTTATTCTGTCCTTGAGCAGAATTGTCTTTCTGTGGCTGGATATTCTGATTGATCAAGCGTTCTACGTCAGGAATTCTCAATGGACTCCCAGGGCTATGCCACTCTCTGGATTCGTCCTGCATTGCAAGCCACGCGAAGTGCTCAGAATCCTCGTCCGAAGTACATGTACGAGGTTCTTTCAGCCAGTGCGTGCAGGGTGTGCCACGCCCATACACGGGCCACTCGACCCACTGGCTCCCATCCACAGACACATGGTCTAAGAAAATATCCCACTGCTTTTTGTTTGCTTTCCAAAACTCTCTAACAGCACGGACAAATGCATGAAGATTCGACAGGATGAGATCATGTCCGACAAAACGTTCGAGGAGCAACCAGCAGTGGGGATGAATCGGATACCCTATGCGTTGCCCTGCCTTTCGGTTCTTGTCTCGTCCAAACAGATTCGCCATGTAGAAGTCCGCATTCCAATGGTTCTCGTCTAGTGCCAAATTCCTGATGAAGGCCCTCTGGGGGTCTCTCGGGATTGGAAGTTCCCAGGGTTTCAATGAACCTCCGTGTGAGATTCCAGATAAAGACATCTTGCTTGTCTTCGGATCGTCGAGAACTAGATAATTCGACTTAATCAGCATGATCATCTCTGAGAAACTATCGAAGTCATGGCTGACTTGCTCGAACGAAGAACGACCACGCATGTGGATGTTTCACAAAGTCCGTCTGCTCCAACTCTTCGGCTGGGACAATTACAGATTTCTTGCGATCCTTTGTTACAAGCCTTTCCCAGTCCTCTCGCTCCTTGAAGACTTCGCCGGGTTCGTAAAGTGGAACCTGAGCTCCACAAATCACACAGCAGAGGAATGGATCGTCCCTGATTACAGGAGGAAACCGGCAGCGCCTATTGATACCCATCTTGATCTAGACTATACAGCACATTAACATATGGCTACAGACATGTGTCGTGTGAGAATGCAATAAAGGATTCTAAACTTCAAAAATGATGTCATGTTTAGCCGTCGACTGGCTATACAAAAGTCTATCTGGGAGATAATAGTGATCTCAATGGATATGAAGCTCATCCATTATCTGGTTACCAACTTAATACTCGATGCACTTGCCCAGACAGCCACAACAGTGCTTATGCACAGCATCCATAGCTACTTTTGAGTTTTGAGGTTACATATGTTTTTACAATAACCATGAGTGCGGTAAAGCCATTAGCGAACATACTGCACCACGAAGGGCTTTAATAAGCCCTAATATCAGTCCTTGTCCGACAGGGCTCCCTCGCTTAAAAATAGGGTTCTCTAGTCTGACGCCGAAAAGGGCACCTGAGAGACGCACTTTATTCATTCTCTTTAAAAATTCAGCAATGATTCCGTGAGTGAAACATACGTAAGATCCCTTTTCATCAATCAGCGAGGAGGCTTCAAATGAACATTGATAATCATACCAATAGGTAATCAGTACATTGAATTCAAAAGATAAGCTAAACCCCATCCTCCGTCTCCCCTGAGCTGGTGAGCTAAGTCCTACCATAACTATTCTTGTCATTACCTCCTGCATCTAGAAGCCGACAGGTTCTGCCCTTGTTTCTTGTTTCATTCGCTACAGGCTGTGCATCTAGAATCCGGCCCGCTGGCACACAGCCGCGTGGACATACTGAGATATGGCTATGGGATACTGCATCCTGATGCAATCCGGTGGGATGGGAAGCTCGCCTTGTGTTTCGGATCCGGACATGAAGAGCTAACTGATCTCGTACCCGTGCTCGCTCCTCCTCACCAGGATCTCTCGGGCTGGCAGGGCAATAAATTCAAAGACACCGTAGTAGCTAAGAGTCAGCTATCCACTGGTCGGCCACCGCTCACCCCGATAATTGCTCCTGTCATGTTCAGGTCCAACGATGAGGGACCAATTCCCCGCAGGTCACCGTAGACGTGAAAGTGCCGCGAACGGAAAGGGAGCTCTGCATATTCTTGAAGCCAAGGCACAATGTCCAGTGGCGCCTTGCTTTGGCTGCTGTTCGGAACATTGGTCGGAAGCGACGAAACGTAAACAGCCCGTATTCTAAGATGGCGGCATAGATGCGAGACCTATAAGCCAAGGCTACAAAAAACAATGGAAGACCAAGCTAATAGAGGTGCCATAATAATCATATATTCTTCCCTACCCTGCATGAAGGGAACTATAGCTATCAGTTCTTAAAGTACTGCTAAAGTCTCCTGGAATATTCTTGACGTAGCACTTGCAAGTATAACAGCGGCTTACCCGAAAACTGGAATGTCTACAGTGAAAGGTTCCCGACTCTCAAGACTATCAACGCGTCCGAGCAAATACTCCAAATGTCGAAAGGCAGCACTAGGCTGATACTGCGGCACTAGAGAGAACACATTATTAGCTTCGTCTTCTCCCCGTTAGAAAGAGATCATCCAAACTCACCCATATGCCCGCAAAGCTTGACCTCAACATACGTCAGCCCTCTCTCCGTCCGAGTTTTCCCCATAATTCCCGACCCAGCAGATAGTGTTTCATCAGCAGGGACATAGAAGTCTGCATCCGGCGGAGCCTGGAAGCCCTGAACCCCGTCCCAGGTCATATTCTGGATCGCGAACAGCGTCGCATTTGGCAAGATGGTATAGTCCATCTCTCCCTGGCCGATGACCGCGCGA
Source organism: Scortechinia acanthostroma (assembly GCA_011319215.2). Classification (NCBI taxonomy): domain Eukaryota; kingdom Fungi; phylum Ascomycota; class Sordariomycetes; order Coronophorales; family Scortechiniaceae; genus Scortechinia; species Scortechinia acanthostroma. The sequence continues at coordinate 27,407 of JAABUG020127175.1, forward strand.
GCGACCCTTTCAATGACACCCGGAAGCACGGTCTGCGAACTCCACAGTCCCGCAGCCGCGGTTTGATCCGTTCCGTTGACGAAGACGGATGTGTCGGTGCATTCGGTCCAGTTGGCGGTGGGAGGGGCATTGATTGCTTTCTTCACGTCTGGACGGTCAAAGTAGATGGAAGCTCCGGCGGGGAGGTAGTCGAACGCACCCGGGGCGCCTAGCACGTCCCAGAGATTCGGACAGGTGGTTGCGAGATGGTACGGGTCCCAGCACTGGCCACGGGAGGATCAGCTGGATTCAACTTGGGTTTCGGCGCGTTCCTTACCGGGTTTGTGATGAACGCATTATTGCCAATTTCCATGTATAGATCGCAATCGCTTTTCACAGGGGGCACTGTTCCCCGTGGAGGGAATACAAAATGCTCATGGATATAATCGGTATATCCGCAGTCCGCTGCTCGATCTCGCACGTACGCGCTAAAGGTATCGTTGAACGCGAACAACTTCGACCACGCTTCGTAAGTGCTGTACGCGAAGAGCTCCCTCTCTACCTCTCGCGAGGCCAGCGTCGGATCGTAGAGCATGATCCCGTCGAGGTTATACAGGCGCGGATTCTTGGCTTCCAGCATCGCGTGTGCAATATACGGCACAAACATGCCTAACACATCATGAGCGTCTTGCTCTTATCGTTCCATGAATCATACCATACCTGCGTACGACTCCCCAGTCAGATACACCTTGCGACCCTGAAATTCAAACAGCTCGACGAAGTTCTTAAAGAAGCCCAGGAACTGCTCGGCCACGTCCCCCTGCGACGTGACGTTTGCATCACCCACGGAGAATCCAGTCCCAACGGGCTGATCCACCCAGAGCATATCTGCGAGATGATGCCAGCTGTACGGGTTGGCGACTGGCTTGAACGTGCCATACTGCCACGTGAATGGGCCGTTCTCCTGTAACAGGCCTTCGAGGGAGCTGCACCCGGGTCCTCCATTCAGCCAGATGGTGATAGCATCAGTGGTATTTGGGCTGGGCGCAGGGAAGTACCAAAAGTACAGCTGACGTTTTTCGCCTGGAAGGTCGGAGACGGGCAGTAGCCCAGCATAAGATTCGCCTATGTCAAAGTCCACGTCTGGAATTGCGGTGCCATTGACGGCGTATTCTGGATGAGGTCAGATAGTGATTCCGACTGGTGATGAGTGTGAGGGAAGATACTTTCTGTCCGTGGATTCAGGTACTTGGGATTGCCTTTGACGTTTCGTGACTTGATTCGAGCACTTTCTGAAAGATACTCTCTCCGCTGACGGAGCAGGGAGCCATGACTGAGTCCCTGTCCATTGAGCTGGCCAAATAGACCACTGGCGGTGGATATACTACAGACATGAAGCCAGGTCACCAAGAGAGTAAAAGACCCCAGTTTCATGATTCCGTTTACTAAGAGGTGCAGAATTATCTGTGAATAAGCATGTACAATCAGCCTACAGTATCAAGAACACGGGCAATATTCCTGAGCATGGCAGGGAGTATCCTTTACTTTCAGTTGACCGTACAAATTCCGAAATCAAATCAGCTCCGGTAAGCAAATGCATCAATTGTTTTTGCGTAACAACACAGCCTGTTTTGCATGTTGTTGTCTAGTCGAGTCCCACACTATCCCAAGCTCCGCTACGGTACTCCACAGCTGTGCCGGGCTGTTTCAGCCTGTCAGCCTATAGGGACACAAGCATAGATAAAATTAAATATTTTCCTGACTCATGAGGCTGGGAAGCTTATCTTTGCTTGATTAGTAGCGAGACGATGATCGACATCCTCCCCGATGTAACACTGAGCAAGGATATGAGCATAGCTACGGAGTAAGCCTCGGAGAACGGAAGATCCAGGCCTCAAGATCAGATCCCAGAAAGTTGGCAGGACTGGCTAATGCAGAATTCGTCTTTGGTCACGCAATAGAGGCAGTGCAGTGCATCAGCTGAATCCTTGGAGTTATCGTCCGACTCATGCATCGGTGGTTCCGGCGGATGATCGACAAGGGAACGATTTCATATGAGGAGCAATTGCTGTTTGAGGAAGTGGGGCCGTGATACGGATATAGTGCACAGAAATCCATATATGCATCATCAGAAGGGCACCAATCAAGCTGATTGCGAATGTTGGCTTTCATATGGTGGGAAACGTGGGATCACATCATCAGCAAGGCTGGGTTGGGGAGGCGAAGAAGAGAAGCCTCACAAGAGATAATCAGAGGCCATAGTGCACCCAGATAATTTACCAAGACTGCTTGAACTTGTCCATTCACTCATTCCCAATTTCCACCGTGCTGATGCAGCCCAAATCAGAGCAGTCGGAGCCGTTGGTGGCTGACTCGGATTCCGAGCTGGACTCTACAACATACATTCCAAGAACCAGAGAGCACCATCGCGGACGCCGCAAGATTCTGTATGCCCTCTGCGCCGCGGCGATTGCTTCCGTCCTCTGGAGCCTTGGTGTGGTCGCACTCCTCACAAGTCGCCTATTAGCAACAACAGCGATAGCACCTCCCCCTCAGCACCCGTCGGGCAGCGACTCCATCCACATCCTTCACTGCGGCGATACACCAAACGAGGCACGCGCAATGGGCTGCAAGTTCCAGATCCACACGTACGCCTGGGTCCCGGCGCCCTGCTTTGACGAGGTCCTCCAGAAGGAGTGGTTAGACATCCGCGACTGGGAATACTACACAGACAAATACGACCAAGGGGAGCAGGTTAACATCAGCGTGGCTCTGGCGGGAGAGCGCAATCTTTATTCGACTTGGGGCCAGCATATTGAGCACTGTGCGTTTACCTGGCGGAAGTTTACGCGGGCGCAGGCTGGCTCGGGGGTTCTCCTGACGAATCGAGACCTGTCGTATGAGCATGCGCATCACTGTTCGGATGCATTGCGGACAAAGTTTGAGCATCCGTGGGAGGAGGTAAATACCAAGGTTACTGTTGAGTTTCATATGTGCTAGCGGTCACTTTGTTGACACGGCGTGGATGATAAGGTAGCAGTTTGAACATTATCATGGATCTTCTTAGCAGTCAGAATATCAGGAACAATAAGCATAGTCTAGACTCAGACTCAAGCACCAAGGTATAGATGAAAAGTAAGCCGACTACTCTATTTACTTCGTTCGTTTGGAAGTACAAATCCTAACTGTACATCATCCTCGAACCCTCTGGCCATGTTCACCGATATTATGATGCCCATGATGGCCCTCTGTCTTTTCCTCTTCCGCCTCCTTTGCCGTCCCATTGAAAACGACGTGCTCCTTGACCCACTCGACGATAGGCTCCCACTTGCGGCACTTGTGCAAGGTATTGAAACTCGGACTCTCACCATTAAACCCATCAGGATCATTCCAAATGAGGTATGGGGTTACGTCCGCAGTGCACATTAGATTCATCCGGAGAGTCTCGATGCAATGGTCCACATGCCACCGAACCATCTCGGGGCCTCCATGCCACGAGGCCTCGTTACTGTAGTCCCACTCCTCGCGATATGTATACTGTCGGATGAGATTCTAAGCACAAGCATTAGCATTCCGCAAGATGAATTAACGTGCTGCACCACTCGTTCAACATACCAGACAATGGATTTGATGGAACCCCTCCAGCAGCCCGACAGTCGGACTATTGGGATCTCCCGGGGAGACGCGCCGCCAGTCCACATCGGTCGACTGATTCAGAGCTTCGAGCTTGTGTATATCAACGGGGAACGCGCCGTCTTGATTAGGTCAGTATCTACCCGTGTCAGTCCATGACTGGGGATGTCTCACACTTCCAGAGCTCCGCCCAGGCTTGTTCCAGCTCCGCGGTTGGCTTTCCGCGGTACTGCGTGGGTGCGGTTGAGAACTCGTTCTCGAAGGTTACCCATTCGTACTCGACGGCTGCCATGACGGCTGCTTTTGATGGATTTGGTTAGTAGGTTACAGTGATGGGAGAGGCAGCCCACGTACAGTATGCGGACATCTGCCTTGCGCATTCTAGGTCCGTTGGTCCCCGAGCTCGGATGGTTACCGAGCCAAGGAAGAAGACCAGTGAGAGCAGGAATAGGGAAAGGTTGAGGTATAGGTATCCCTTTCCGGGACGGTGTCTTCTAGTTGGGCCATTCTCTACTAGCGAGGGATGGTCGACGAAGGGTGCTTCTTCCTCTAAGGACGAGTCCTGGGATCGAGATTGAGATTCAGATTTCTCGGGTTGTATATTCGATCTGCCAAAGGTGAACATGATTGCGGCCTGTGAAGAGTAATCTGACAGAGATACAAGACAAGAGGAATTGCATAGACGGGGGTTGGAAGGCGACACCAAGTGAAGTTGGGGAAGCAGAAGGACATTGACCTGGTCCAGATGAGCGTGAGGGGAAGGATAAGGGAAAGGCTTCGCCCCCACAGGGAGACTGGCATACTACTACGAGTCGTACTTCTCTGAATGATGATCCCAACAGAGAGTCCATATCTCCCAGACTTGATTCGTCAAATACTGCCAATATGATCGGCCATCGATGCATTCCCTTCACGGGCGAGACTAATGATGCCGGAGATAGCGATAGTAGCACTGCATCTCCTACAAGTGCTTACTGTAAGCAGAAAGTGCATGAGATCTGCGCATGAATGGGTTTACCCGAATACGCACCCGGCAGTGGCAAAGTACAAGGTTACATTGATCAATTCCACTATGAGCCTTGGAGATATGGCCTGCGCTCTCAGCGGTTGTGCCTCCAATACGCAATATGCTTCCTTCTTCACGGACGATACATGCTAGTCGATCCTATAAAGGGATCTCTCCTCTTCCTCCTTGCTTCGGTCTCCTCATCCTCGAACCATACTTGAACGCAAAGAATCTGATCCAGCATAACCATTTTACCTTTTCATATCTGCCACATACAAGTTATACCTCAATATGAAAGCCTCTACCACTATGATGCTTCTCGGTCTGGCTGCTGTTGGCCTCGCTACGCCTGTGAAGCGTGACGTCGACTGGACCGAGAAATATGTCAAGCCCGAAGCTCGTGATGTCGAATGGACTGAGAAGTATGTTAAGCCAGAGGCTCGCGACGTTGAGTGGACCGAGAAGTACGTCAAACCTGAGACTCGTGACGTCGAATGGACCGAGAAGTACGTCAAGCCCGAAGCTCGGGACGTCGAATGGACCGAGAAGTACGTCAAACCTGAGGCTCGCGACGTCGAATGGACCGAGAAGTACGTCAAGCCTGAGGCCCGCGACGTGGAGTGGACCGAGAAGTACGTCAAGCCTGAATAATTGACGCGGCCAACAATGGCAATTGCATGGAGACGCCAAGTTCAAGGATATCACTGCCGCATTAGTCAGGAGCACGAAGACCACTTTCTTCTATCTGGATTGTCTAGAGCAAATACAACGGTGGTCACACTGAATGCCATGAGTTTTTCGTAATCACCTCTCTGTAGATTATACTGAGGAGTAGACTAAAGTGACACCTAATGATCCATCAACGTTCAACTTTAGCAGGAGTTCTTCATCCTTTCATCAATGGCTTTGTGATTCGATACACTTTGGCGGTCTTGCAGCTCTTGCTTGACCCGACGACCGCCGCAGTTCCACACTATCACGCTCCACTCCAATGACCAAAGTGAACGATGAGGCTGTAAGCATTAAGCAAGCCTTTGCGGCGTAAGCTTGTTCAGTCTTTGCATATTCACTGCCAGGTATTGGTTGCTTCCTGTTACACCGACGGCTCAAGCCGCCTCGACCATCTCAGGGCCGAAAGGTGCTTTTTGGTCTGAACTTTGGACCGATTGGTTTATCACGGCCGCGCAGATGACGCTTAGTTACTAGCTGGGTGCATGGTCATGCAGACTAACGCTCCGGGAACCTTGCTTAGGTTACATCTGTTCATCCAGATAAGTCTATCAGAGATCAAGATGACAACAAATGGTCTCATCTTGCAGCGGAGCTGCGCTTATCTTGGACAGGGTGCGTTGGAGAGTCTGTACTATTGATTGATGATCGTTGCCTATTTGTGAGCGTGGGACTGCAGTAGCGCTTACGTGACTGATATTCGGGCAGATTAATGCTTAGTACGAATGTGGTCATGTATGCGATTCGCGAGTTTCAATATGGGCCTGTATTTGCATACCAAGGCTCGGGCCGAGGCTGTCATCCAAAGACTAATTCTTGAGTCTAGATTCTAGTGATAAGCTATGATCCCTTAGGCTTTGGCCCCATAAATCTTGACCTTTAGCTCCAGACCCCTTGCTCACGGAATGCCGGGAATGGCTCCGTGGAGACGGATGTTAGAAGCCTAGAAGGTGGAATAATGCGTGATTATGGAGCAATTCCACGATTGCGCTATTTACCTTCGCACATAAGGCTCAGCTTCGCATTGCTGACCGATATCATCATGCTCCCGACTGATCAGAAGCTTAGATGACCTGTTGCAGTCATGGTCTTCTTCCTAGAGAGGTAGTATTTTTGGGGCCCCTAGTCCCGTGCTTATGTGTAGCTTGCAGCAATTATATATCTAATCTAGTACTGTCGATAAGATACACCGCTGGATTGCAGCCACTAATAGCTCCGTTATATATATGCCATAGTGGATACAATTTGTATTGACATCTCCGCCGCCAGGCTGTTTGAGGCTTTGAGCTTGATTATGATAACTAGTGAGAGACGGGGTGTGAGACTGAAAGTCATGTTATCGCGCTCAACTTGGATCATTGTTGTAGTCATCATACGAGATATAGACAAAATAAGAGACCGATTGATATGATCTGTATATGAGTAGCCAGGCATGAAGCGGGGATCATGAAGAACGATGTCCTATCCATCGCTCACCAATCCAATGACTAGGGCCGACCTTGGCTCCATTGCAACGGACGCACTCTCATAAACTCGTCTAATACTTCGTCCGTAATCTGAGCACGGCGCTCCTGGTAGTCCTTGACGAACTTCTGAAGCTGCACGATGCACTTCTTCTTCAATTCTCCCGTCAGCAATTCTCCCTTTGCGTAACCCGCTCGAATCTGCTCCAGCTCTTCATCATTGTCGGAAAAGAAACTCAGATACTGGAAGGCTACGTCGATGTCCGGGTTACCACCGAGACGGCGCTGCTCTTCTACCGTGTCGCGGCCGCCGGAGAATGCATGCTTATTGATCTTTTTCTCACTGGATAATGTGATTGCGTTAGCCGATGGATCCCAGGTACAGTTTGACAAGCGGAACAGAGGCTTACATCTGCTTCGGCGAGTCATTCATAAAGATCGCGCTGGAATCGACCGATGCGCTCATCTTCGACCCCGGGCCTTGGAGCGCAGGGAAGAATTTGGCATGGATCAAGGCTGGCTTGGGGTAGCCCAGGCGCGGCGCTATATCACGACACACTCTGAAGTAGGGATCTTGATCGATCGCGCACGGGATGAGAGAGGGTATCTTTGCGTTTGCCTTCTGGCCCGGGCCGAAGATGTGCGGGAATGTCGTGGCGAATGCTGTTGCTGATTGTACGGCGACATAGTGTGATTTGCCAATGTTGTCGCTGGTCGAGGATGCTCGTTAGCGGATGCTACTATCACAGTCACAAAGGTAATATATCCAAAGGTACTTACCTGTCCGAAAACCCAAAGACAGCTTTACTGGTATTGTACGTGATCAGACGTGAGATCTGCACGACATTCTGATAGAAAGCGCCTCCCATGTAGTCAAAGTCGCTGAAGAGAAAGGTTTTCTTCTGATCAAACCCGACGGCCAAAATATCCTTAGCGTTGCTGCGCGTAAACTCTCGCATTTCTTCCAACGTATGATTCTTCTTGCCGAAAATGATCTTCTCATCGTCTGTCATCATGATCACCAAGGGGACATCGAAGACGTCCTGCAACCACCTAAATTCGCTTAGCGCACACTCCTCATCTTCTCCGCTAAGGCGAGTCAATGAAGACATACTTTGTAAAGGTAAACGGCACCATATGACCAAGATGCATGCTGTCACTGCTGGGACCTCGACCTGTATAGAGGAAAAAAGGCTCCTTTTTCTCATGGCGGGTCAGGATATGCTCAAGGTCCCGATGGCTAAACACTAGGCCTCGTCGTAGAAAAGGATGCGGCCGGTGACCGGTGACTTTCTCGAACCGTTGTAGAAGAGCTGCATCAATGAGCGAGGTCCCGAATGTATCGACGAGGCGATCGTAGTCGATCTCTTTCAGTTTCCCGTCCACCACAGCGCCGCTGACGCTCCAGGGATTGACATTCTGCGCAACGTCGCCCATGAAATCCGACGTTGCGACGTACAGGTTGCTGAGGTTTGTTGAATATCTATAGTTTAATGCAAGCTTCTACCCGACACTGTCCAATTGGTATATGGGGAATATGGGGAATATGGGGAATGAATTGGCCAGGAAAGAGGGGTGAGAGGGGGAATATATATAACGCATGGTTGTTGAGGGATGATCTGCATGGTTGTTGGATGACAAAGAGGGAACATGGACAAGTAGTCTAGGTAATTTTCGAAATATCAGGCCTCGTACTCGTAGGGTAAAGATTGTCAAAAAGCTAAGCCTTTTAGTGGTTGTCTTTGTTGCTTGATTGCTTACTAGTAGTAGTGAACTCTGTGAGGCTGTGAGCGTAGCTAGTCATATTTTTAGGGGCCTTGGTGCCTTGACGCCTGAGGAATGACTCAGACAGCCCCTGTAGCCCCCACGTGACATCAATGTAACACCAGTCCCTTTGTCTTATGATCTTATGATTCTTATCATCACCTCTTCTCCATCCTCGCAGTTCTCTGGAGACGTCAAGCTTCGCTGAAATTAACGTGATGTCGGCGAGAAAGGACTCGTATCTCTCCTGTACCCTCTGTCTCCTCTCTCGGACCATATAACGGGAATCGTCCCATGTCTTTGTTATCATTCCTCGTATCGCGCGAAACGCACGATGCCTTCATCATGTCTACAAGCAGACCACTCCTGGGGACCGACCTTGCCAACCAGTTGTCATGGAGGGTTTGATTTCACTATCTACTTTGAACAAATCTGGCTTTCAACCGTGCCATCAATCTTGTTTTTGGTTTCCAGCGGTCCTCGGCTGTGGCAGCTCTGCCAAGCCCCAGTGGTGATCCGCAAATCGAGGAGCCAACTTGTCAAATTGGTAATACATGATTTCGCGGTGTTTATTGGAGCAGGGCTGACTCGGTATTTCTTAGGCCACTATCAGTCTCCTGATCGTTCTTCAATTGACCCTGCTTCCCCTGTGGTCTTTGAGAACGTCCCTGCAGACTTCTGCTTCCATCCCAGCTGCTGTCTTCTCATTGGTTGCTGCGTTTATACTCGCTCTTCTTTCTTACTACGAGCACCAGCGATCCATCAGGCCGTCCACGTTGCTTAGCATTTATCTTTTCTTTTCAGTCCTGTTTGATGCCGTCCAAGCTCGATCATTATGGCTTCGCAACAGCAATGCTCCGATCGCAGCTGCATTCACCGCGGCGTTGGCGGTTAAATTAATCATCACCGTCCTGGAAGGACGAGAGAAACGAGCGAGTTCACAAGTACGAGGCACCAAGTTGTCGCCTGAAACCACCAGCAGTATATACAATCGCACAGTTTTCTGGTGGTTAAACCGTCTGTTTCTCGCTGGCTACAAAAGTACCCTGAGATTGAGCGACTTGTATCCGCTTGAATCGGATATGGCCTCTGCAAAACTAGGGACCGCCATGGAGAATGTCTGGCTGAAAAGTAAGCGGCAAACTGAGTGCTACAGCAGCAACTGGACTAATGTCGACCAGCCAAACAAACCAGGGCGTATGCCCTACTTCTGACAACCGCAGTCGCACTGAAATGGCCCCTGCTCACTCCAGTGCTCCCTCGTATCGCACTCATTGGCTTCAAGTATTGCCAACCACTCTTGCTGGCGAGCGTAATCAATTATGTGCAGCTCCCAGATACAGACCGTGACAGGAATGTCGGCTATGGGCTGATCGGAGCGGCAGCCATCGTCTACATCGGAATTGCAGTGAGTCTGCATAACCGCTACAAATCTAAAATGGAGTGCTGACGATATCATGTAGGTGAGCACTGGTCTTTACAATTTCAAAGTATACCGATCCACCGTCATGATACGCGGCTCGCTTGTGAGCATCATCTACCGCAAAACATTGAGTCTACATCTAAACGAAGCGAAATCTTCCGCCGCGTTAACTCTGGCTAGTTCGGATGTGGATCGTATTGGCCTGACCGTTGAAAGTGGCCATGAGATCTGGGCCAGTAGCATTGAAACCATCTTAGCCCTCGTGCTGCTGCAACGGCAACTAGGCTGGGCCAGTATTGCCCCTGTACTACTCGCTTTGCGTACGTCTGAAGTCCATTCAATATCAAGTACCGCTTGCTGACTAGCTCTAATTCAGTGGCTACCGCCGCAAATACGAGAATCGCAAAGTATATCCCACAGCGCCAGCGGGAATGGGGCGCCGCGATCCAGAAGCGGGTAACCCTCACATCGTCTGTCCTGAGAAACATGAAAAGCGTCAAAATGATGGGCTTGCAGGAGACGATTTCTCAGACAATCCAGAGGGCCAGGGTCTACGAGCTGGATTTGTCGAAGCGCTACCGGAGTTTCTTTGCATACATGGCCATTATCTGTTGGTTTGCCGCCTGAGAGCACAAGTATATGGACTGATCTCATGACTCTAGCAACCATACCTTTGCAATTTTCCGCGCCTCTCGCTTTTGTCATCTATATATATGGTGTCAAATCACACCATGGACATGACTCCGTCGCAGCACAGATCTTCGCCTCACTTTCACTGACCCAGCTGCTCGCCACTCCATTGCAAAAGGTCTTATCTTCCATTCCGTCATTTGCGGGGACTCTCGGTTCCTTCACGCGTATCGAGTCGTACCTTCGGCTTGACGATCGTGTCGATGGTAGGGATACCGGCCTACCAAGTAGCCTAGAAAGCTCGAAGGAGACACTTATAAGCGAAAACCGCGTTGAATTGGGGAACTTGGCAACGACACGGAGAAGTACAGATATCGGTAACCATGCAATTTCAGTGCAGGAGGCAGACATTTCCTACTCCGCAGGCTCACATCCAGTCCTCCACAAGCAGAACTTTGAAATTCGGAAAGGCCTCTTAAATGTAGTCGTCGGCTCTGTGGGCTGTGGAAAGACCACGCTGCTCAACGCCCTCCTCGGCGAGATCACGATCACCAGTGGCAAAGTGATGGTAGATGATTGTCGAATTGCCTATTGCCAGCAAACGCCTTGGCTCATTAACGCATCCGTCAAAGAGAACATCCTGAACCACTCTCTGTACGACGAAGCTTGGTATAAGAAGGTCATTTGGGCCTGCGGACTGAACGAAGATATCGAACAACTACCAGATGGGGATGATACTACTGTTGGAAGCCGGGGAACCAGCCTAAGCGGCGGACAGAAGCAGCGGCTGGCCCTGGCCCGGGCAGTCTACGCTCGAGCGCCATTAGTCGTGTTGGACGATACATTGAATGCACTCGATGCGCGAACTGAGAAATTGGTTTTTGATCGTCTGTTGGCCAAAACGGGGCTCTTCCAGCAGCTTTGCACGACGGTCATCCTGGTCACTCACTCAGTGCAACATCTTCGATCTGCGGACAATATCATTGTATTGGATTCAAAAGGACGTATCGAACAACATGGCTCCTTTCCAGAGCTAAGTGGTCGAGAGGGACCAGTCCGGCGCCTGTTAGCTGATTGTCCTCCAGACAAATCCGAGGCAGGCAATCACACCTTGGAACCGGCTCCTGAAGCATGTTCTTCGAGCCAAGCTCAAGAGGGAGCAAATGTGTCATTTCCGCATGCTGCTACTGCCCCACATGTAAAAAGGAAGCCTATATCGGATTCAGCTGTCTTGCTGTATTATTTGAAATCTATTGGGTGGTATCGTGCGTCAATATTTCTCCTTACAAGCCTGGCGTACGTGTTCTGCACCAGCTTCACCCAGATTTGGGTCCAGTGGTGGACAGAATCTAAGCATCCCGATGATGGATCCTTCTTAGGGGTCTATTTTGCTTTTGCTGTTGGAGCCATCGTGAACTACAGTTCGTCCATCTGGTGCATGATGATCTCCATCGTGCCTGTTTCAGCAGCCAAACTGCACTGGCAGCTCCTTGATTCAGTTCTTCATGCGCCCATGTCATTCTTCTCGTCTGTGGACTCGGGGATTACCCTAAACCGGTTCAGTCAGGACATGTCGCTAATTAACAGTCGCCTGCCTGTATCTATGATGCAGGCAACCCCGATGGCTTTCCAGGCGCTAGCACAGATTGCCCTCATAGCCATTGGATCTACCTACCTAGCTATTGCGATTCCTTTCTGCCTCAGTACTACCTGGCTTCTACAACGATTCTACCTTCGGACGTCAAGACAGCTTCGCTTGCTCGACCTAGAACTGAAATCTCCATTGTTCTCGAGCATCTCCGAGACCCTCGAAGGTCTCCCGACAATCCGAGCGCTCGGCTGGCAGGAGAAGTTCGAACGACGGAATCAGGAACGGCTGGACGCCTCGCAGCGTCCAGTCTACCTTCTCTACTGCATCCAGCGCTGGCTGAATTTTGTCCTTGATCTCATAGTCGCAGCACTGGCTATTCTGCTAGTCAGCCTGGCGACTCAGTTGCCGAGCAGCACAAGCGGGGGCCGTCTGGGTGTCGCGATGCTCAACATTCTCGGTTTCAGCCAGAGTCTGTCTCAGTTTATTTTCTTCTATACGGACCTGGAGACATCGTTGCAAGCGGTTTCCCGCGTCAAGGACTTTGTTGAAACAACCGTCTCCGAAGAAGTGAGCCCCGGGTCCCGGACTTCGCCGCCAGAAAACTGGCCTGCTCGCGGTGCGGTGGAGTTTCGAGATATAACGGCTTCATATGTCAGTGACGAGAACCACACCGTTCTCAAGAATCTCTCCCTTGTCATCCAGCCCGGACAAAAGGTCGGAATATGTGGCCGGACAGGCAGCGGAAAGTCCTCCTTGCTTTCTGCTTTGTTTCGCATGATTGAACTCCAAAGTGGCAGCATCACTATTGACGGAATTGACCTCAACAGCATATCCAGAAAAGAGGTGCGTTCACGGTTAATCGCGATTCCACAGGATCCATTCTTGCTCCCCGGGACAGTCCGTTTCAATGCGTCACCGGGCGAAATAGTCGCAGATAACCAGATCATAGAAGCCCTCGAGAAAGTCGCCCTGTGGGAGCACGTTCAGAAGCGCGGTGGCCTTGACACCGATATTGATATACTTGCTCTATCACATGGCCAGCAGCAGCTTTTCTGCCTTGCGAGGGCAATGCTGAGGCCAGGCACTATTCTCGTATTGGACGAAGCAACTAGTAATGTTGACTGGGCGACCGACGAGGTCATGCAACGGGTCATTCGGGAGGAGTTTGCGAATAAGACGATCATCACTGTTGCGCATCGCTTGCGAACTATTCTGGACAGTGATTTGGTGGTAGTGCTCGGTCAGGGGTGTATCCTTGAGGCAGGTCATCCGGGGGAACTGCTGGCGAGTCCAAGCCAATTTCGGGACTTGTGTAGTACCCAAGGCATTACGATTGACAGCATCTGATGTATCAAGCTCTTGGGACGATGATTCATCTGACTGATAGATCGCCTCTTTCCCCAGAAGAGCAACGCGAAGTTTTAGGAACCGGATGCTATAATTCCAAGACATCTCCTAAGTATATGGACTAATGGAATCTGCCAGTGCGATAAGAATGGGCATCCGTGCCATCATTTACGTATCATAATCAGTAAAGCTCCGTGTGTGTACATTCGAGATAGTGGCCTGAATTTCTGAGGCCGACCTCAGTCAGGTGCTGGCGGATGATCCGGATTCATCAACCACCTGCATCTTGAGATTCAACTGCCAGACGGAAATCAGCGACATCTTGTTTTGCTCTCACTTCTAGCTCACATGTCAAATTTCCTTCGCTGGGGCCGGCGTCTTTTTCCGCAGCTCCCATCACCAAAGCGACATTTCAGGCTGTCTGGCTTCTCAATATTGAGCCCAGCTGTGCAAATTCGAAGAAGAAAGGCTTCCTTGGTATACACCCGATCGATTCTACGCTGGTCGGATCGGCGAGGTCTTCCAATCGAGGTATCAAGTACTGGGAAAACCTGGTTATGGAGCATCATCCACTGTTTGGCTTTGCCGGGATCTACAATTACGATTCCAAAGGAGTCAACAAACCCTGTCACTGCTGACTACTAACACTAGAGGTCATCAATATGTTACTTTGAAAGTTCACGAGCGCGACTTTAGGGAGGTCGGAGTTTATCGGTACCTTAACTCCTTGACTACGAGCCATATCGGTGCTCTGCTGGTTCGAACATCTTTAGACTATTTTGAGATCTCTACTCCCAACGGGAATTATCCTTGCCTTGTGCTTCCTCCTTTAGGAATGAGTCTGTCTCAATTCCGAGGCAATACGCCTGGCAAGAGAATGTCGGAGGTGCTGTTGAAAACATTTTTATATCACCTGCTTCTTGCCCTTGATTTCTACACACCGAGGGTCATGTCATCCATACTGGTCAGAGGTTTCAATTATTCTGTAAGCTCTGCCATCGTACTAAGAGCCATAATCCAGATATACAAGAGAAGAACATACTCTTCGCAATTGAGGATCAGACTATCCTCGACCATTTGGAAAGAGATGAGAAAGCTGATCCAAGTCCTCGTAAAAGTGATAATTCCCGTATGATATATCAGACCCGGCCCCTCCGGACCCCGAATGAGTACGGCCGTCCCATTTTGTGTGACTTTGGGGAGGCCCGCTTCGGTTCCCTTACGTTTGATGGAGATGTTCAACCATTCTTATATACCGTGCCCCTGAGGTATTGCTAAGGATGGAATGGGATTGCAAAGTGGATATATGGAACGTTGGCGTAATTGTATGTCAGCCTTTGTGATATTGCGACTTTTAGAGGGGAGGAGCTATGAACACAAGAATGTGTTGGCCATTTCTTACAGGTATGGGATCTCTTCGAGGATCAACATCTATTTAAAGCCGAGGACTTCAATGGGAAAGAGTCGAATATGCATCACCTTGCAGAGATGGTTGCCCTGCTTGGTCCGCCGCCAAAAGACTTCTTGCAACGCAGCGACTACGTATCCGAGTATTTTGACACTGATGGTTAGTCAAGTTCTTCTTGTGTGCCTTCATCTGACTGATCGTTATTAGGCAACTGGAAGGGCGGGATTGAAATACCTCCCATATCATTAGAAGGTTCTGAGAATTTTCTACGCGGTCCTAATAAAAAGCTTTTTCTTCAAGATTTATGCGAAAAATGCTTCAATGGCTACCGGAAGCTAGACCATCAGTGAAGGAATTGTTGTCAGATCCCTGGATGACAACGTCTTGAAACCAGCAGTGCTAGAGGCTAGAGGCAGCCCTATCAACATCCTTAGCAGGCCCAAAACAAACCTTGATTTCCGAGCAAGGACCACGTAGAACACTGTCTCCCTTGCCTTTCGGTCATCATAGGGCCGATGCAGCCCGGAACGTAAGTCCGAAGCAATACAGCTCAATATGGAGCGGATGGTCTCAAGGAATGTGAGCACGACATTTTTGGCTGGGGGTATAGAGGTATAAGAAGAGCATTCCGAGCAGGCAAGGGGTGATCTGCGACCTGGGACAATTTATCAAATCACCTAAATCAAGGAAACAGGTGCAGATCCCGAAGCATGACGCATTTGGGGTTGTGGGCCAGTCGGATATGTCTCGGGGGTTAGATGTGTAATCGACGCATCATCACCCATGATCCTCGTATGGAGGCAACAACACAATTATCATCACTCTTTCTCCAGTTCAACACCAGCAGATTGACTTCAAACTCAGCTACACCTACCTTTTAGGAACGTACTTCCCGGTCATGAACAATTTGCGTTAGTTTATCAACGTGAGATTGCACGCGATTAGCCGGGAAACTGAATCAGCATTCTGCTGATCCGGATAGCTGACTCGGCTTCAGTCTTTGCGCCATGCAATATGAAAATGGCTTTGCAATAGCACAGTAACTCTACGAGTATGACTGCGTACATTTTATGGAGTCAGCTTGTATGTACAGTATCAGAAAGGCTGAGATATCCGAATCGTTCGATCGATTGGCGTATGGGCGTCCATCCAGTCATTTATGTTTTACGCCTTAGCATACACCAGCGAGTCTCGATAGGTTCATGACGGGACTCGATCTCAATGTACCAACACAGCACGCAGCTCAGTCGGCATCAGCAGTCTGTCTTGTCGATCATCGAGCGAGTATGCTCGTGCGTGTCTGTGGTTGCCTCGGCTGTCGTGATTGCGACCTTTGTCAGCTCCAGGGAATTTCGCAGACCCATCAATCGCTTGATCTTCTATGCCTCGTGGGGTAATATCTTGTCGAATGTTGCGACTCTCATCGCAGAGTCCAGTGTGCGCGGTAATGCCCGAGGCGCCCTGTGCCAGTTCCAGGGGTTCATGATTCAGTGGTCAGTCAATGCTCGTGATATGGAAGCGCTCGTTCACTGATTATTATCTGTAAGGTTCTTGCCAGCAGACTCTCTGTGGGCGCTCGCCATGGCTTACAATGTGTACCTGGCATTCTTCAAGCATTACGATACTAGGCGTCTAAGGATGCTTGAGTGGAAGTATGTGCTTTTCTGTTACGGAGTTCCGTTTATTCCTGCGTTTGTGTATCTCTTTATCAGGTCCGACTCGAGGGGCAAGGTATACGGTGATTCTGTGGTAAGTCTCATTGAAGTAGTGCTTGAGGCGTCGATATTCACCATCATCAGTTATGGTGCTGGGTCTCGTTGCGGTGGGATTTTCTCCAGATCGCCGTATTCTACGGACCTGTCTGGTTCATTGTCTTGCTCATCCTCGCCATCTACATCCGGGTTGGCGTGACCATCGGGCGACAACGACGCGAACTCGGAAAGATCATCAAGCCAGCCTTCGAACATGCCCCAGACAACACCGTTTCGGGAGACGTCGATCTCCATCCAACCGTACAACCAATGCCACTTGTTAGCCTCCGGCGGCACTCAAGCAGACAGCGGAGCCCTACTTCTACTCCTAATTCATCCCAACGAAACATTTCTCCCGATGTCTGGTCTCCTCAAAGTCACGGCGGACCCCCGCACGCACCTCCTAATTTTGCATCCTCTCTTTCCTCCGACACCTCTCCTGGAACCTCGACTACGGTCAGCCGCCACAACTACGACCTAGGCCATTCCGGCGCGTTCACTAGTCCGGCCTCGGAAGCGTACTACAAATATGCGGTTCTTTTCTTTGCAGCATTAATCGTCACATGGGTACGTCCTTGGCTCTATCATTCTGTACATCTACTGACAGGACTCAGGTCCCTTCCTCAGCCAACCGGGTTTATGCGCTTGCCTCCCACAATCACTACGTCTTCGGCTTGAGTTGTGCGTCGAGCTTTGCTCTTCCTTTGCAGGGATTCTGGAATGCCCTCGTATACATTACTGTGTCTTGGCAGGCCATTGTGACCTGGTTTCGAAATGTGGGTACGAAGGCGCGGCGCACTTCGAGTGCTACGATTAGACCTTTGAAATATCCCTTGCGTCGTTTGAGTCGCGAACCGCGGACAAGTGATTCGTCTTGGGAGAATAATATTGAACGATGAGACTATGCTCGTGGTCATATTGTGCACTGTTATGTCATGATCTCAAAATGCGAATTGACTTCGCTGCCGACTATATATATACGACAGCACAAGAACATAGCTAGAGTACAGGTAGGTAGAAATTTAAAGTACGTGTTTGTCAAAGACAGTCTCATTGAGTTAAGAAGATCCTCTGTACTTCACCACAGACTTCACCTGACAGTACTCGATCAGCCCCATTAATCCATACTCTGCGCCTATTCCACTCTCCTTGTGGCCCGAGAACGGGACTCGAGGATCTGGACGCGAGGGACCATTGACAAAGACCGTTCCTACGTCCAGGCTGTCTGCTATCCGCTGCGCTGTCTCTGCATCCTCACCCCATACACTCGCACTCAATCCGGTTGGAGTGGAATTGGCAGCGGCAATCACCGAGTCGATATCAGAGAACGGCATACAGGGGATGATAGGTCCTGGAACTTGTCAGCACCCGTCACTATCGGATGTGAAGTGAACAACCCACCAAACTGTTCCTCGGTGACCAGCGGAGAATCCGCCGGGGGATTATCTACAATCATTGGCCAGAGAAAGAACCCAGACTCGAGGGATTGTCGCGCCAGATCCTCCTCTGCCATAGAAGGTTGATCCAAGGCAAAGGTACACCCTTCCCGTCGGCAACTTTCGACCAGATCTTTCAGTTTCTGGTACTGCATCTTGTTCTGAATCGGGCCCAAGACGGTACCGCCATCGACTGAAGAACATCCGACCGTGACCTGGGACCGGGTAAATTCGACCAACGCTTGCAGGAAGGGCTCATAAATGGACTCGTGGATATAGACCCGTTTGATCGCAATGCAGGACTGACCGGTATTCCACCACGCGCCCATGGCGACTTGTGGAGCAACTTTGTCGATATCCACATCCGGCAAGATGATGGCAGCATCGTTTCCTCCTCTGACTGGGTCAGACTTATGACGGAATGTGCAGGGACCGTGAGTACTAACAGCTCTAACGTCACCTTCTTGAGTGTCTTTGCTGCAGCCTGCATGATCTTCTTCCCTGTGGGCGTAGACCCGGTGAAGGAGATATGGGCAATGCCAGGGTGATCGACCAAAAGGGGTCCCAGCTCGCCGTCATCCGCGAGCACTTGCAAAACGCCGGGAGGGAAGATGGACTGCGCCAGTTCTATACACTTTAGAGTCGTGTACGGTGTGGAGGGTCTGCAACACTTAGTCGAAGGTCCACCGACACACGGGATTCCCTTACGCAGGCTTCACAATCACACAATTCCCGACAGCCAGCGCTGGGGCGATCTTGCCAAATGCTGTCTGGTCAGCTTTTTCGCATCGCACTCATTATAGTTGTCTCACCTAGCATGACTGGATCTGAAAACAATTGTCAGGAGGTTGTTTGAAAATCAATTGGGAAGAAACTTACAATTCCACGGACAGATTGCTGCGACTACCCCTCGAGGCTCATACCTGATGGTCACCTGCTTGTCTTCATCCTGCAGTACCTGATGAGGGAGAACCTGCGACGCTACATCTATCAGCGTGTCTCTCCGGTCGATCAGCCCTTACAGTCTCCTCACCTGGATGACGAAGCCAAAGAACGGACCAATGGACCTCGATCTGCGCGACCTCCTTCTAATTGATTTGTCAGCGGGTTTTACTTTACAGAAGCGCATTAAATTGGCATGTTGACTCACCGTTCGACCAGTTTCAGACTGGAGCAGCGCCGTAAATTCAGGCGCCAACTGCAGAAAGGCGTCGGCGAATTGGTTGAGCAGTTGCGCCCGGGTGCTGTACTCGGTGGCGGACCACTTGGGAAAGGCTCTTTGCGCCGCACGAACGGCCTCGTTGACATCCTCCTCTGTGGCAATGGGGACACCCCACAATGGCTTTCCTGTTGCTGGATTGGTGCCGTGGTGCACGCGGGAGGAGCCTCGTCGCTCACCGTCGACGATGTTCCAGAAAGAGTTGAATGATATGTCCGTGCCGTTCGCCATGGCTGTTACTGTGGTATTGGATTGTCACAAACGCATTCCTTCCCTTCAGCACCATCTCCATTGCGTCCAGTTGTGGATATTAAGATTCGATTGTGGCATGGAAGTGGATCGGCGTATTTCGGCGGGTTCGGTGGATGCCGTATCTTTACCATCGGGCCAATTCTCCTCGCGTGGCTTACCGGGATGCCCTGGAGGCAATGGCATGGTTTATGTCAAAATAGGCCATGATCCGCGCAAGATCAGCGGGAGGAGCAACCAGCCGTTTCTACCGTACCAGAATTTGCTATGGCTCTTTCCATCCTGAGACTCGCTATCGCCATCATCCCTGTCGGGATCACCATGGCCAGCCCCAGTGCTGCTACCCCGTCGGCAACAGCCTCCATCGCGCTGCCTATGCAGTCATCGGCGCTAGGTCCGCTATTCAACATCACCGTCGGAACGCCTCCACAGCCACTGACGGTGTTGAGCGACTGGACCTGGATGTCCCTGTTCACCCGCTCCGCACACTGCGAGGGAAGCTACAACCCCACCAATTGCATTCCACAGGACCAGCAATGGTACAATGAGCGCGAGTCAACGACGTCTCAGAATACCAGCTACGAGCCCGCAGCTTGGGACAACACCCTCTTCCTCCCCGGCTACCCTTTCGCGGTAACCTACGGGCAGGACAAGGTTTGCATGGGCGACATTTGCTCCAACGATACGGTAATCCAACTCTCAAACTTCAACATCACCTTCCCCGACGTCGTCCCATTCGGCGGCATCTTTGGCCTCGCGCCCGTTCTGCCCGGTCTGAACGAGACTTTCTTCCCAGCATCGTACCAATCGTATCTAGCGGGCCACTTGGGTCCCCAGGTTGGCTTCCATTCCTGCGCGACCTTGGCCTCCAAGGACACCTGCGGCGGAGGCGATATGCAACTCGTCCTAGGGGGTACCGCCGGCCCGGATGTGTACGATCCGTCGGAGATGAATCTGGTTTGGTTCGATGTTCATGCGGAAGACTGGCTGTCTGAAAGTGCGCCGTTGAATGTCCGGCCGGCACGAAACAATTTCTGGGCTGTGCAGTGGACGGGGATGTGGATGGGGGAGGAGAGTTTATCACTGGCGCAATCTACCACATCGGGTGCTTATAATACCATCCCCCTGGCGGTTTTCGATGAAGGGTCCCAGGGATATAGTGCCCCCGTACCTGCGACAGCCTTGGATGCGTTGCTGAGCGCCACAAATGCCACGGTCGTGTCCACCGAGTCTGGCCCGACGTATTCGCTTCCGTGCGATATCGATCAACAGAGCCTTCCGGTTCTGAAGTACGAATTGCAAAACAAGCAAAACTATACTATCCTCCCTTCAACGTATGCCACGCGCAGCGATGACGGATGCCAGTTGAAGATCCGGGCGTGGGATTTCGAGAGTAATGGGCCCATGGCACTATTTGGGCAGGCTTTTTTGGAACGTCTCTATATTATTCTGGATTTTGCGAGTTTGCAAGTCGGTTTGGCTCCCTTGAATCAGGGGCTGTATTTATAATTTCTCTCTCTTTTCTAGGCTATTCGGAGGTCAAACGCCGTAGATAGAAAGTTGTAAATTAAATACGAAGCAATTTAAGGAAAATAAACCAACAGCTCACTCTACTATCCCGGTGCTCCTGTAGAAAAACCTCCTTCGTCCGCTTACTCCATTCCATCAGCAATCCCTCGCGAGCATCCTCGTCCAGTCCGCCCGCCGCCACCTGCAACGCTTTGGCAAAGTATCCCGCGATGACAGCCATCATCCAATCTACGACAGTATCCGCGTACTCTCGGCTAGCCATCTCAATTCCAGCCTCAATGCCACGAGCTTGCTCTTGCTGCAGCTTCTCGTACGCAGGATGAGTAATTTCCGCCTCGAAGAGATCTTCCGTGTTCCAGAGATGCTGCACCTGTGCGAGGGAGCGTCGAACGTCCTCTATCGTCCGATCGTAGGTAGGAACGTGAAACGCACTAGCTACGTCTGGGGAAATCCTCCCCTCCATGACCATCTTGATCATGGCTTGTCGGCAGGCGTCTACCAGGGTGGGGTAATTGGGGGCTCCTGTCGATGATTGGCTCACGAAGGAGAGAATCAGGGAGCCGCCTTGCCGGAATTCTTGAGCGCGTAGAGTCAGGAAGCGGATTAGGTCTTCGTGGGCTTGTTGTCTGTTCAATTCCTGGTTCTCGTCTGCGTTGTTCGATGCAGGGTTGTGGGAGGCCGATCGTTCCAGGTGGTGGAGGGTTGCCAGGGAGAATCCGACGTCGACGGTGTTGTTGGGTACGACGCGGTCGTAGAAGCTCTCGGCTACCATTGACGTGAAGATTGAGTGCCGCTTGGGCAGTTCAGGGAGCCAGTCTATCTGATTGATTGTCTGCACGAGGGTGTTGAAATCGTTGCCCGGACGATCTGAGAGGATCAGGTGGGCTTCTTGTGTCTTTGTATCTTCGGCAGAGAAGCGAGTCTTGAGGATGTGTTTGAACGGCAGGATTCTACTGTGAAATTTAGTCTCTGAACGCCGTGCCATGAAGATGTCAGGTATACAGACGAATTCGCTCCCTGGGCACATCCATACTCGACGACAGTAAACCTCTCAGATGCAGTGTTGACTGGAATGGTATCAAACAGAGGCAACGCTCGCTGCATGGCAGCGGCCTGGAGCGCCGAGTGTGCGTTATAGAAGCCGGCACCCTGCATGGGGACATCGTTTTCGAAGGCCCTGGACTTTTCGTTTTCGAGGGCCTTGGACTTGTGGTGCCCTTGGTCTACTGGGTTCGATTGAGTTTGACCCGTCATTGTGCTTTGATAGACTCGGATATTGTCTTAGTGTAGACGATCTACATGTCTTATGACCTGTGGACGTCTTCTAATAAGCAGTGACATTCGGTGGATTACTAATGTTCATTCTCTCTTCCGCCATCGTACAGTCGCACATTTCCTAGCCCCTATCTAGATAGGCTAGCTCACAGTTGGAAAGTCGACAACACCGCCATAAGAAAACTCATCCAGCCAGGCAGGTCAGCCACCAGCACACGAATCCGGTGGATATCAATCCAGCGCTTCAAGTCCTTGGTGCTCTGCCCCTTGGAACGATCCTCCATGATATCCCTTATGGGATACGCAATCAGGGGCACGAACAAAAAGTGACACACCGTGAAGCCCAGCCCAGCCCAGTACCACCGACTCGATCCGAGCCGGTCTAGCGCCGGGCGGTCGATCAGCAGGTTGGCGACGGAGGAACTCAGAGTGAGGGTGTTGAGGCTGGCGATGATCCAGATGCCTTGCTCGAAGAATCGGCGGAAATAGCGCGGCAGCATTGCCTCGCTGTGGTGCTTGTATTCGGGGCGCAGGAAACCGGAGAGGAACCAGTGCTCGTCCCAGGCGTACGTGAGGGAGGAGGTGGTGGTGACTAGGGGGGCGAGGCGCAGGAGTTTCATTGGGTCGAAGAAAAGCCCCGACGCCATTTTGACTGTTGAGGAAGGTATTATGATTTGTAGATTGTATTGTGTGTCTGATTGGGATGCAATGATGGCGCAGTTGACGTTGAAAAGATGCTGGTGTTGGAGTGTTGATGGAGGACGAATGAAGCTGAAATGGACAAAGAGGCGGAAATCCACCGAACGCGCCGAATAGAATCCACCGAATCAACGGCTCAATTCCGCGTGAGATCAGTGCTAAAAATACTCCCAGAATGCTAATTGGATGAATGGCTGCAAGAGAATCTGAGAGAATAGAAAGGAGACGGACAGATCACACTGCTACTCGTTTATATATATTTTTGGGGTTGCCTCAGGCAATGGCTGTGTCACGTGTCATAACATTACGACAGCGTCCATTGAACCATGTTCATTTCTCTAGAGGTATGTAGGCAATTATTGCGAAGAGTAGATCTAAGTCAGGGAGCAGACACTGGTGCAGCTCCTTTTTCTGTTTCCGTTTTGGTCTTGAGACCAAACTCACTGCTAACCTCCTCACGGAGATGTAGTCCCTGGACGAACAGGGCCAAAGGGACCCCGATCCCGCCAAAAGCAATTGAGACATACCACACCATCTTCAAACTGTCCAAATAGACGTGTAGAATAGCTGGCCACTGAGGTGAATCCCGGTACGCACCAAGAAATTCCTTCGTGGCATGTTGATAGGCGCCCCCATTGACCAGCCATGAGCGCGTGGCAGCGTCGGGAATGGTGTCCAAGAGGTCATTCACCCGGGAATTGAACACGGCAGACGGAATCGCCGTGCCCCAGATAGAGCCGAAACTGCGTAGGAACGTCCAGGTCGCCGTCGCCGTAGCTACTTCGCTTTCCGGCAGCGCAGCGAGAATGGCGGGGAGGCAACTGGTGAAGATAAAGCCGGCACCCACGCCGAACAGAATCTGGAATCCTACCCAGTCACCGGTCGAGGACTGGTCGTCCAGCAATGTGAACAGGCCACAACCGATTGCCATCAGGCCAAAGCCGGCAAAATGGAATACGCGGTAGTGGCCTGTCGCGGTGATGAGAATGCCGGCCACTACGCCAAAGGGGGCAGTGGTGGTGGCGATGGGAAACAGCATAATTCCTGACCGAGTGGGAGACGCGTCGAGCACGGCCTGGAAATACACGGGAAGGAAGTAGCACACCCAGTAGAGGAGAATGCCGTGCAGGAAACTCAGCACGAAGGTGGTGCTGGAAGTCCGGTTGGTGAACAGCCGCATGGGCATCGTCGGCTCTTTGACCGCCGGAGTCGCTTCGTAGACAAGGAAGCTAAACAAACCAACAAAGCCCAACACCAGTGGGACGATGGTGCGCCAGGAAGACCAGGCATGGACGGTGCCTCCCCAGGTGAGGGCAAGAAGAATGGCCACCACCGCCAGGATAAGGATGGCGTTGCCGACGTAGTCTACGCGTTTTAGACGGTCGATGAGATTACCCTCTCGCCGATAGCGCAACCTCAGAAACGGGATCAGTAGAGCCAAGGCGGCACCGGACAGCGGCAGGTTAATGTAGAAGATCCAGCGCCACGAGACGTGCTGGGCAAAAGCGCCTCCCAGAATAGGCCCCACGACGGATCCAATCGCCCACATCGACCCGATCAGCCCGACGTATTTGCCTCGTTCGCGGAGGGAAACCAGGTCGCAGACCACAATCTCCACCATCGTGTTGATGCCTCCTCCCCCGATGCCCTGCACCGTCCGGCCCCCGATCAACATAGCTGTATTGTAGGCACCACCCGCGATGCCACTTCCCAGAGCAAAGAGAGCAACCGACAGCAGGGTGAGGATGCGCCGACCAAAGATGTTGGCAGCCTGGCCGAACAGCGGCTGCACGGCTGTCGAGGCGAGCAAATACGAGTTGATTGTCCAGACATACAGCGTTTCCGAGTCGAGATCAGCGGCAATCGTGGGAAGTGCGGTAGAGATGATGGACGTATCTAAGGCCGAGAGGAAGGCAGTCATGCACAAGGCGCAGAAGATGACGGCGAACCGCCATCCTTTCTTGGGAGGTTTGGGGTCGGAAGTGGACGTGGTCATGCCGAAAGCTTCGTTGTTGTGGGTGTTTGTATCATCGTTCAACATTGAAAGATGGAGTCGTAATGTAGAAGAATAAGGAGGAGAGGAGAAGGAGAGTGGCGCCATGTCGGAGCGATTCGGTGGGTTTTGGCTGGACGGACCAACAACAGTAATGAAGACAGCACAGTCATATGAAGGTGACATAACCCAAGAGCATTGCAAGCTTGATCAGTCCATTCGCCTCCAAAATATCCTGCAAACATATCACAATGGGAGTTGCGGATCTCGAATCCCTGTCGACGGCACGAGTGCTTCGCAGTGTGGCCGTCGCAGTAGTCCTCTGGTTTCTGCTTCCGCGACTATGGCAGGTGAGAGGAAATCAGGCAATTTACTTGACAATAGCTCTCTAACCAAACTGCAGGCTCTTCGCGCTGCCATCTCTCCCCTCAATCGCATTCCCGGCCCGCTGCTCCATAAACTGTCCGAATGGCCCCTGGTACTCGCCATCACCAAAGGACGGAGCCACCAGAAAATGGAGGATCTGCACCAGCAATACGGTCCCATCGTAGTGCTAGCACCTAACATGATTGCCGTCTCGGATCGCCAGCTCATCCGGCGTATCCTCGTCACAGAAGACTGGCCGAAATCAAATGCTATCTATGCCAATTTCCGCCAGAACCCCGAGCGTCCCACGCTGTTGGCGTTTACCGACAAGAAGGCGTATGCAGTGCGCAAACGGCTGATCTCATCCATGTTTGGCATCCGGTATATACGGGGAATGGAGCCTATCATGCGTGATTGTATCCGGATAGCGGTTGAGCAGTTGCACAACGCCTGTCAGCACCACGGGGGCGAGGCGACGGTGGATATCCATCGCCTCATGCGAGCCCTCGCGGTCGACATCATTGGCGCTACGACGTTCGGACAGTCGTTCCATGTGGTGGAGCAAGGGAGCCACCCCCTGCCGAAGAAGATCGAGTACAGTCTGCTGCTCTCCGGCATTTTCCAGTTCCTCCCCTGGTTGAAAGGACTGCCTGGATTCCCGACTCGCGATCCGTACATTGACGAGTTCACCAGGGCAATAGTGGACCGGCGACGGGAAACCATGAAAACAGAGCATCGGCATGATTTGCTGCAGAAGCTCGTTGAAGCAGTTGACGACCGGCCCCATTCGCCCTTTCGCACGTCGGATCTTCAAGATGAGGTGGTCGTGCTGTTGACCGCCGGTAGTGAGACCACCGCCAACGCCGAGATCTTCCTACTCATGCTTCTGGCCAAGCACCCGGACAAATTGGCCTTGCTGCACGAGGAGATCGATAGGTTCTACCCAGATCCAGAGGAGGAGACCACGGCCGAAAAGGCGCCCCAGATGCCATACCTGCAGGCCTGCATCGACGAGACGATGCGGCTGTACGCAGCCATGGCAAGCGGAAGCCCGCGCGAGGCGCCTGAGGACGTGACGCTGCTGGGATATCACATCCCCAAGGGAACTACAGTTTTCCCCACGGCGGCCACCTTGCATCGTGATCCGGATATTTGGCCCCAGCCGGATGACTTTTTGCCGGAGCGCTGGGTGGATCCGGATGTCGCGCTGAAGCGTAATGAGATGCCCTTCTATCCCTTCTCCGCTGGGAGTCGCGTGTGTATCGGCAAGTATTTTGCATTGCAGGAGATCTACCTGAGCATCGTATCGCTCTTGAGGAAGTTTACGCTGGAATATATACCGGGACAGGACGAATCCACGGTTTTCCGGGTGGCGTTGCAGTTGAGTGCAGGAAAGTACATGGTGAAGATTCGTGAGCGTCGAAGGCAATAGATAGATTGATATACGTCCAGGTAAATCAACATCAAAGTTCCGACATGGTACGATATTGTCTAAGGATGCTCTTGTCTCTCACTGATAAAACTCGCCTCGGCAAAAACACTGCGGATCTCCTCCTGGCCGATGACCTGGCGATACCATCGAGTCACCGAGGGAAATTCATCGCGCATCTTTGCGTCAATCACCTGCATGAATCCCCAGTATAAAGCACTGGCCAGCGAGAGATCCGCCAGGCTAAGTGTTCCTTCAGTGGCAACCCACTGGCGTGCTGCCAGACGCCTCTCAAGGCACTGCAGTCCGCGGCGCAGAGTGGCCATAGATCGCTCCTCGACCGTGGCATCGAATGACGCCATGCCAACTCGCCACATCGCAAGCTGAATGATCGGGTCCATAATCTCATGGTCAGCGAAGCAAATCCACTGCCGGATGGAAGCACGTTCGAGAGCATCGCGTCCAAGCAGCTGCTCGCGTCGAGGACCACTGTCCGCGACGAACTGAGCAATAGCATCAGATTCGAACAGAAGCGCTCCGTCGGAAGTTTCCAAGCAGGGAACCTTGCCCATGGGGAATTTTCCGAGGAACTCGGGCGAGCGGTTGGTGATTCCCATCTGGAAATCGGGAGCTAGGTTGATCTCGAGGCCATTGATCTGCGCTGCAGCCTGGGCCTACGCATGTCTCAGTATTTTGTATGTTAGGCAATGTAGAAACCTTGCAGTACCTTCAAAATCCGTGCGTTGGGAGTGTACGTATACAGTGTTCCAAAGGCCATCGTGACTCGCGTATTATGAATTGCGTTACAATGAATGAGCTCACTATCTCCAGCCCCAAGTACATAAATAAAATCAAATTCAGCCAATTCACCTGCCCGAGATCCCTCATACCGTTCACCTGCCCCTTCGGCGGATTCCCACTTATCGGCGGATTTGCAGCTGCTCGTCCAGCCAAGCAAACATGCGCTGCTGCTTGATGCCAATTGCGCCGATTTTGGCCTGTAACCCTCCCTGGCCAACACCCTCAGCCACCCACAGCTTTTTCTTGCTCTCGGGTAGATGCTCGAGCTTAGCAAAGATCCGTTCCGCATTCATCTCCGGCGCAAAGTACATGGTGTCCTTGGCTCCCGTCACCAGAACCGCCCCGTCGATCTTTCGGAGGAATTCCTTGCCATCCGGCAGTCGCAGACTGAAGGTCTCCATTCGGCGCATCACATCCGCCGGCGTGGCAACACCGTACACCCACATGCTGTGCCCGAACTCCCACGCTAGCTGGAAGCTCTGCCGGGACAGGCAACCCACCACCCAGTTGAAGACGGCGTCACTGATCCAGCCGCTGATCCAGCCGTTGATGAACCATGCTGGCATGCGCGTGCGGGTGATGTCGAACATGTCGTAGAATCCGTCACAGGAGACACAAGCGCGGATACGGGGGTCGGCGGCTCCTCGAAGAGCCAGGTATCCGCCCATGGAGGCGCCGAAGATGGCGATTGCGTTTGGGTCGATGTTGTAGGGAGCGGCGGGACCGGGTAGGAGAGTGTCGACCACGTAGTCTAGGACTTTGCCAATGACTACTTCCCAGTCTGGCCGGAAGGGCTTGTGGTGATGTCGTAGGACGGCTCCTTGACCGGGTCCGTCGAAGATCAGGACGGCGTATCCTCGCTCGGTGGCTCCTGATGCTACGTAGAAGTATAGTTCCTCCCCAATGGAGTCGAATCCCCCCGTATGGATGATCAATGGAGTTCCGCCAGGCAGCCGTTTGTGCGCCGGAGGGAGGAAGAAATATCCGGGCAGATGGATGTCTTCGTACGGTATGTCCAAGATCATGGTTGGCCCGTCCAGCAGAGTGATCGCCTGTTTAAAGCTCGACACACTCTGCTCAAAAACGCGGACGAGGCGCTGATCAGACGGGGTGCAATGAAGGAAGAATTCACTCGCCCGCCAGTAGTTGGACGAACGGAAGAAAGCCCATCTGGCAGCCTCGCGGTCGTTTGCCTGGAGGGCCTCTTCCCCCAGTGCCTTTGCCCGTTTTGCCAAATCGGTCCAGACATTGTACCAGCTCTCGATGTTGCCATCCTGAATGCGCGACACGGCTTCCAGACACTCGCCAATCTCGGCTCCCTGCACAGGAGCAGTGCCAATGACGCGCAGGAATTCAAAGTCGAAGAACTCTGACTTGAAGAACCAACCCATGGTGGTGAGTAAGAACAGCCAGCAGTCGATGTGTCGGTGTAGGCCATAACTGGTCTCACACGGTCGATATCCACCGTATATGAAGCAGGGATTCGGTGGATTTGGCCTCCTCGACCATGGCCGCCGACGGACCAAATACACACGTGGTAGATGCAGCTATGGACCTCTTGATATTCCATATATCATTGCAGCTGCTGCATGCTCGTTCCACCGTGCACCGCTTCCATCTCCCTATTGTACTATAGATCTAGGTTTCAACATCCTATAGTCTAATCATTCGTTTACTCAATCCTTCTATTACAATGGCTCCCCAACAACCTTCCGAGCCGATTGTGGTCGTCGGAACAGGCTGTCGCTTTCCCGGTGACATTCACAGCCCGGCTCAGCTCTGGGAGGCAGTGTGCTCCCAGAAAGACCTACTCACGCGCATTCCTCCGTCCCGGTTCAACACCAAGGGCTTCTACCACTCGAATGGCGAGCGACACGGCAGCATGAACGTCGACCATGCTTACTTACTCGGCAGTGATATCAGCGCCTTTGATGCCAACTTCTTCGGCATCAATCCGCGAGAAGCCGAAGCAATCGACCCCCAGCAGCGGATGCTGCTAGAGACCGTCTATGAGGCGATGGAGGACGCTGGTTTGACTATCTCTGGAATGAAGGGATCGGACACCGCGGTGTACGTCGGCCTGATGACAGGTGATTATCACGAAATGCAGGTCCGCGACCCGGAGAATATGCCCATGTATATGGCCACTGGAACGGCGCGAAGCATCGTCTCCAACCGGGTTTCATACTTCTTCGACTGGAAGGGACCCTCAATGACCATTGATACCGCCTGCTCCTCTAGCCTCGTGGCTCTCCATCATGCCGTTCAATCCCTCCGAGCTGGAGAATGTCGCATTGCCGTGGCAGCTGGGGCCAATCTTATTCTTGGCCCCGAGATGATGATTGCCGAGTCGAATCTACACATGCTGTCACCCACTGGACGATCTCGAATGTGGGACGCGGCCGCGGATGGATACGCCCGCGGTGAAGGCTTTGCTGCGGTCATGCTCAAGACGCTCTCGCAGGCCCTGGCTGACGGAGATCCAGTGGAATACATTATCCGGGAAACCGGAGTAAACCAAGATGGGCGCACGCAGGGTATCACCATGCCGAACCCAGAATCCCAGACTGCTCTAATCAAGCAAGTCTATCACAAAGCTGGCCTCGACTGCACGCGCCCTGAAGATCGGTGTCAGTTCTTCGAGGCGCATGGAACGGGGACACCCAGGGGCGACCCTATTGAAGCGCGTGCCATTCGCGATGCTTTCTTCGGCGACTCTCTGACTACAGAAGAGGCCATGTACGTCGGCTCAGTCAAGACGGTCATCGGCCACCTGGAGGGGTGTGCTGGACTAGCCGGGCTTCTCAAAGCGGCTGAAGCAGTGCGTCGAGGCGAAATACCCCCCAACATGCATTATACGACCATGAATCCCGATATTGTCCCTTTCGCACAGCATTTGCGGGTGCCGACCAAGACCCTCCCCTGGCCGGCTCAGAGCTCCGTTCGTCGGGCGAGCGTCAACTCCTTTGGCTTTGGAGGAACGAATGCCCATGTTATCATTGAAAGTTATGATCGCCCCGAGGCAAGCCAGAGTCCTTCGTTAGCCACAATCCTACCCATTCCGTTTACCTTCTCGGCCGCCAAAGAGACGTCGTTGGTCCAACTGATCAGCGAGTACGTCAGTTTGATCAAATCGGATAACACCCGTCCTCTCCATGAGATAGCCGCGACCTTGGCGTCTCGACGATCGCAACACTCGATCCGGGCCACCTTCTCTGGCAAGGACAAGGAGGCACTCTTGCAGGTATTGGAGACTGCACTCACCGCACCGTCCGTAGGAGAGCATAAGCAGACAGCATCTACGTCAAACCGGATTCTGGGAGTTTTCACTGGCCAAGGCGCTCAATGGGCATGTATGGGACGGGAGATTATTCTATCCTCTCCAATGGCAAGGCAAACCTTAAAGAACCTTCAGACCTCTTTGGACGAGCTTCCGGATGGGCCAAAATGGACACTAGAATCGCAGCTGACCCAGACTGAGGATCCATCGTTGATCCAGGAAGCCGCTCTTTCGCAACCCCTGTGCACCGCAGTACAGGTGATGTTGGTTGATCTGCTGCGCGCCGCGCATGTGTCATTCCACACGGTCGTAGGCCATTCGTCCGGCGAGATCGCCGCGGCGTATGCGGCTGGAATGATCTCTGCAAGGGATGCCATTCGCATTGCATACTACCGCGGCTTGTATGCTAAGTTTGCTCGAGGCAGGGACGGCGGAAAAGGCGCCATGATGGCGGTTGGAATTACTTTCGATGAGGCGCAGGAGTTTATCAACGACAGCAGATTTCAAGGCCGCATCGCCGCCGCTGCCAGTAATGCGCCCGGATCGGTGACGCTCTCTGGAGACGAAGATGCCATTGCCGAGGCCAAAGCCATTTTTGAGCAACGGGAGACCTTTTGTCGCCTCCTTAAGGTTGATACCGCCTACCATTCACACCACATGCTTCCCTGCCTCGAGCCATATATTGCATCCCTGCAGGCTGCCGGGATCACTCCCTTGAAGCCCACTGACGGATGTGTCTGGGTCTCAAGTGTGTATGGACGAGTAATGAACACTGATGCGGAGACAGAGTCACTCAAGGCAAAATACTGGGGAGACAACATGGCCAATACAGTGCTCTTCTCTCAGGCAGTTCAGAAAGCGACGCGGCTACACGGCCCCTTTAGTGTCGGACTGGAAGTCGGACCCCATCCCGCCTTAAAAGGACCCGTCACTCAAACGACAAAGGAAGAAAGCGGCCAGGTATTGCCGTACAGTGGCACTTTGGCTCGTTTTGGACACGATGTTGAGGCCCTCTCCGACGCATTGGGCTTCTTGTGGAAGGAGATCGGCCCTCATGCCGTTGATCTTCGTGCATACGGTGCCGCAGCGTTTGACCTGTCATTCCAGCGCCATTCCCTCAAGCAGCTACCGCGGTACCCGTGGGACCACAGCCAGAGATTCTGGAAAGAGTCCCTGGTCTCTAGAAGGTATCGTCAACGCCAAAGCAACAGGCACGATCTTCTCGGCGCTCGCTGTCCTGACGATCATGACCGCGAGATGCGCTGGAGGAACACCCTGCGCGTCTCTGAAGCTCCCTGGCTATCCGGTCATAAGGTCCAGGGGCAGGTGATTTTTCCAGCGGCAGGGTATCTGGTAATGGCCATGCAGGCCGCGCAGGAACTCGCTGCCGACGGTCAGATATCCATGATACATCTCCTTGATGTCAATATCGACCGGGCGATTGCGCTCCCAGAGGACAAGGGAGTGGAGGTGATGTTTCATCTCCAGCCAGCTAGTATCACATCGTCAATGGTAGAGGCTAGATTCTCGTGTTACTCTGCCACTTCGGACGAGGAGGGGGCCCGGTGGCAACGAAATGCCTCTGGGGTGGTCCGGGTCCATCTAGGTCCGTCAGACCGAATCGAGCTTCCATCCTCGCAGGAAGAGCCGGTCTCCCAAGTGCCTGTGAAGATGGACACGTTTTATGACTCTCTAAGCGAGATCGGCTTGGAGTATACAGGACTCTTCAGACGGCTAGACCAAGTGAACCGTCGCGCGGGTCGGGCCACAGGTTACGCACAGGATATCCCGGCTGACAGAGAAATGCCTGTCCTGATCCATCCGGCGCTGCTGGATGCCGCGTTTCAGACTATTTTCGCCGCCTTCTGCTGGCCAGGAGACGGCAGTCTGCAAGGCCCTTATGTGCCCACGCATCTTCGATCTCTCCATATTGTACCAATCACCAATTCCGAGGGTCAGAAGATGACAATCGAATGTACCATTACTGAATCACTCCCGCAGACGGTCACCGCAGACGTAGACATCTTCACGCCAAACCACCCCCGTGTCCAGTTAGAGGGACTCACCTGCACGCTGTTGGACCCTCCAACCCCTGAGGACGACTGCGAGCTATTCGCCGAGACAGTCTGGAAGGCTGATGCTGGGGCTGGTCTCAATCCTGCTGAACTGGCTGCTGACAGTACCAATGACCTCGAGCTTGTGGATCTCTGCGAGCGGCTGTCCTACTCGTATCTCCGCCAGCTCAATGCCGCCATTGACCGCAGCGAGGTGGAGTCTATGATCTGGCATCACCAGCGTATCTTCGAGTTCATCGACTACCTCTTTCCTCTGATCGAAAGCGGCCAGCACCCCACCATCCGGCCTGAATGGAAAGAGGATTCCCACGAGTGGCTGCTCGCCCAGGCCCGACATCATCCTGACATGGTGGATCTGCAGCTGATCTCCGCAGTTGGAGAACACCTCGCAGACGTGGTTCGGGGCAAAACCACCATGCTGGAGCATATGATCGCGGATAACACCCTGGACCGATTCTACAAGTATGGACTGGGGTTCCAGCGGGCTAACACCGCTCTTAGTCGTGTAGCTGGCCAGATTGCTCATAGATACCCTCGCAGTAGGATCCTGGAGATCGGCGCTGGAACAGGAGGCGCAACCAAGGGGATATTGGAGCGGCTGGGCGACGCGTTTGAGCAGTACGTCTTTACCGACATCTCCACGGGCTTCTTCGAGAAAGCCCAGGAGCAGTTTGCGGAGTGGGCGTCGCGGATGACGTTTAAGGCCCTTAACATTGAAGAGGAGGTAGCCCCTCAAGGGTTTCAGGACGCTACTTTTGACCTGATCATTGCCTCGAATGTGCTGCACGCGACCAGGAAGCTGGAGTACACGATGCAGAATGTGCGCCGGTTGCTCAAACCCGGCGGATATTTGCTTCTCCTGGAGGTAACAAGCGACATTCTTCGGGTCAAGTTGATGATGTCAGGCCTCTCTGGGTGGTGGTTGGGCGCCGATGACGGTCGACGATTTGCCCCGACCATCAGCGCCCCTCAATGGCACGATCTGTTGATTCGTACTGGATTCTCTGGTGTTGATCAGAGGGTGACGGACTTCCAGGACGTGTCAAAGCATATGACGTCGGTGATGCTCTCGCAGGCAGTGGATCCCGACGTTACCCTGTTACGGGATCCCCTGGCCGAGTCTCACCCTGCAATAACTGTGGATCGTATCATACTCGTCGGAGGTTGTACCGCAACTGTACACACGTTAGCGCAGCAAGTCTCGTCCCTGATGCGGAGCTGGAGCATTGAGTCACCAGTCATTGTGCCCTGCTTGGAGGACATGGTTCACTCCGATATAGGCTCTGCGGCAGCAGTCGTGTGTCTGGCTGATCTGGAGCAACCCGTGGTGTGGGGTGTGAACGATGAGCGACTCGCTGGACTGAAGAAGCTTCTCAATGGATGCCGTCAGCTGCTGTGGATTACGGCTGGAGCTCGCGATAGCAACCCATACGCCAACATGAGCATCGGGCTCGGACGGTCGTTGATGTACGAATACCCCCACATCCGCATGCAATTCCTCGATTTGGCCAGCGATTGGCAAGGTCAAGCGGCGCACATGGCCATTGCAATGGCCCGCCTGATTTTGGCGGACAAAATGGAGCTTCCGTCGAAGCGGATGTTGTGGAGTGTCGAGCCCGAAATCGTACTGCAGGAGGGCCGCTGGATCATCCCTCGCATTCTGCCCAACGATCGTATGAACCGGCGGCTCAATGGCAGCAGAAGGAAGATCACAGATACTCTTTCTTTGACAGAGTGTCCCGTGGAAGTAATCGGCAATGGCACAGATGTATGGTGTGAGAATGCCGATGTCGCGATTCAGAATGATACGCTCTTGGTTCGGACGCAGTACGCTCTTCTACACGGTCTTTCATTGCCCGAGTCGGCTCCCTTATATCTGTCGATTGGTAAGGTGGAGCATTCCGATTCAAGCAGCCCCTTTCCCGCGGGCTCTACTGTCCTGGCTCTAAACCACCGGAACTTGTCACTCTCCCGGGTTCCCCGGCCGCATGCTGTCCCCATTGAGAGCTCCCGTGGCACGCCGGAATATCTATGGCTTACTGCGCTGGCACTCGTGGTCAACACAGTCCTCGATCAGGTTCCCTCGCAGGGACATATCCTCCTGGTAGAACCCGATCCGGTTGTGCGACGACTCGTTGAGAATCGTGCGCACACCCAGAGCTTGTCAGTGACAGTTGTGTATTTCTCCCCTGGGCATGAAGACAGCATCTATATGCCTCGCTTGCTCCCTCAGCGTCACATATCCGCCCGCCTTCCTGTCAAAGTAGATTGCGTACTCGACTGTTGCTTTGACAAACACCCACTTGAGGAATTACCGCAACGACAACATACCATTCGGTTGCTAGATATCTTGCAGACCCCGTCCGCGTCCCAGAATTCTGGAGCGTTGCCTTCACCAAAGGATCTAAAAGGGGCCATAGAGGCCGTATCAGCATGTCTGGATTTATCTGAGGTCCCCGTTCAGCTTATCCCTCTCCCCGATGTCAGTACCGCGCGCCCTTCTGCGGATTATACCTCCATTATCGACTTCACAGCCTCATCGACTGTTCAGACGCTTGTACGGCCTATTGACACCCATACCCTCTTCCGGTCGGACCGATCCTACTTGCTTATTGGCTGCACGGGTGGTCTGGGGCAGTCGCTCACTCGCTGGATGGTGCAAAATGGCGTTCGCCACCTCATCCTGACCAGCCGAAGCGTCAACAATGTGAATCGAGTATGGCTGGACGAACTGAAGCGCATGGGGGCGCAAGTCCATCTATTTGAACTGGACATTGCAGACAAATCGGCCCTACTAGCTATGCACGACCAGATCCAGCATCAAATGCCCCCCATTGCAGGGGTGGCCAACGCAGCGATGGTGCTTTCTGATAGACTCTTCAACGACATGACGGTCGAGGATCTCCGAAAAGTGCTCAATCCAAAAGTGGCCGGTACTGCCCATCTCGACGAGTTATTCTCCGCTCCCACGCTGGATTTCTTTGTGCTGTTCTCCTCGCTGGCCAGCATCGTTGGAAACCGTGGCCAGTCTAATTACGGTGCAGCGAACCTGTTCATGACAAGTCTAGCCGCTCGACGCAAGCAACGTGGCCTTGCAGGCTCCGTGCTGGACATTGGCATGGTTTTGGGCATCGGGTACGTCTCCCAAACCGGCATCTATGAATCGACGCTGCGCCGGTTCAACTACATGCCCATCTCGGAGCCCAAGTTCCACGTCATGTTCACCGAGGCCATTATCGCTGGTCGTCCGGACCAACCAGACGCCCCCGCAGAGATCATCACCGGTCTGCATCGCATCGCCGAGTCTGATCCGAGTGAAAACCAGGCATTCTGGGCGGGCAATCCCCGCTTCTCTCACTATACTGTCCGCGACAATATAGGCCCTGAGCGGACCGCCACTGCTGTCGTCGCGCTGAGAAAACAGTTGGCTGAGGTTGAGGACCTGGACGAGACGACGCATGTCATCTCGGATGGCTTTCTGGCGAAACTCGGGAGAATCCTCCAAGTTCCCCCAGAGCAGATCAATCCTGCCCAGCCGCTGATCAATCTAGGGGTCGACTCCCTGATGGCTGTCGAGGTACGATCTTGGTTCCTCAAGGAGATGGACGTGGACGTGCCGGTGTTGCGCATCCTCGGGGGCGCCTCACCTATCGAGCTCTGCCAGGAGGCTGCCGGTCGCTACATGGCGTCACGGGCGCCTACACCCCCGACGATGGATTCTTCTGGGGCATCGTCGTTGAGTACGAGTCAGATGCTCGGCTCGAGCCAGCCCATGAGCTCTGCAACCTCTCACACGGGCCCGCTCTCGTCTGAAGGGATCAAGACGCCCCCGGAGACCGTTGACTCAACGGACGCTTCGTCTGTCGAGGAGAAGGATGAGGAAGAAGAAGAGGACTTGGGGATTGTCAAACTGGACCGAATGTCCTTTGCGCAGGAGCGGCTGTGGTTCCTGAGAGTGTTCCTGCACGATCGCTCAACGTACAACGTGGCCATGATGTACCGAGTGCGCGGACCTACGGCCAATGCGCTGAGTGACGCCTTCAATGCTGTTGTAAATCGTCATGACGTTTTACGTTCGGCATACAGAGAGAACAAAGAGACAGGTCTCCCGTACCAGAGCGTCTTGCGGCTGTCTCCGTTCCAGTTGTCTCAAAGGGGACTGTCCACGACAGATGGAGAGATTGATCAGGAATTCCAGAGACTTTGCCATCATACCTATGATCTCGAGCACGGAGAGTCCATGGCGGCAGTGTTGTTCTCACATGCGCCAGACAGCCATACTCTTCTTCTGGGCTTTCATCACATCGTTTTCGACGGGTTCAGTGGTCAGATATTTATCAAGGATCTCGCCGCGGCATTGTCTGGTCATAATCTCCCTCCCCTGCAACATCAGTACACAGATTTTGCCCGCCGCCAACGGGCACGAGTGCAGAACGAGATGGCGGAGGATATTGCGTATTGGAAGCAGGTGTTTGCTACGCTGCCAGCCCCTATGCCTCTGTTCGATTTCTGTCAGGTCACGACCCGGCGAACATTGACCGAGTATACTACGCATGGAATCCAACGAGCAATCCCGGCGTCGACAGTGCATACCTTCAAGAAGATGGTGCGACAGTTCCACGCGACGCCTTTCCACGGCCATCTGGCCATTCTGCAACTTCTTCTCGCTCGACTTCTGGACTTGACCGAGGTCTGCATCGGGATCACGGACGCCAACCGCACCGATCCGGATTTTCTCGAGACAATCGGCTTCTTTGTGAATCTCCTTCCCCTTCGCTTTGAAATCGGGCAGCATGACTCACTGAAAGGGCTCCTGCAGAGTACGCGGGATGTAACTTATCGAGCTCTACAGCACTCCCAAGTCCCGTTCGATGTCCTTTTGGATGCGCTGGCCGTCCCGCGATCGACCACGGAAAGTCCGCTCTTTCAGATTCTGATGAATTACAAGATGGGATCCGCTGGCAGGGTCAAAACAGACGGACTGGAGGCGGAGCTGGTGCGGTTCCAGGACGCACGCAATCCCTATGATCTTGTTTTCGATATCGAGGAACAAGATGACGGGACCACGCTAGTCGCCCTCCAGTCGCAGTCCTACCTCTACAGCCAAGGGGATCTTGGCATCTTACTGGATGCCTATGTTTGCCTGCTGACATCGTGCGCCGTCCAACCCAACTGGTCTCTCGATAAGCATAGTCTCTACCGTGAAGAAAGCGTGAGCGCCGCTCTGGAGCTGGGAAGAGGACCTCGAATGGACTTTAGTGATGTCGTGACTCTTTGTCGCCGGATTGACGAAACCGTTGCGATCCAGCCAGACGAGATTGCCGTCAAGGATTACGAGGGCCATTCCCTCATTTACGGACAGATGCACAACGAGATTCAATTCATTGCAGCCACTCTGGAAGCCAGTGGAGTGCGCCCCAAGGACTATGTTGCGGTCTTTTGTGAGCCTACCATCCACTCTGTCTGCTACTTGCTCGCCATCTGGCGTCTGAATGCCGTCTACGTTCCATTGGATCCTCAGAACCCGGCGGCCCGACTGCAACTGATTATAGACGACTGCCAACCGAGGGTCCTTATCTACCACGACGCAACCGAGCAGACGGTCCGCGAGTTCAATCTGTCTGCCACCAAGCCCATCACGTTCTCCAATTTCACTGGCTCCGCCCTCTCTCCTGTCCCTGACCGGTCCGAATCCTCTTCCCCCGCCTGTGCTTTATACACTAGTGGCTCGACAGGGGTGCCGAAGGGCATTGTCCTAACCCATGGCAGCTTCGTCAACCAGATCATGGGCGTTCGGCACCAGTTCTCCGTGGGATGCGAGACAGTCCTACAACAAAGCTCGCTCGGGTTCGATGTCTCCCTGGACCAGATGCTGCAGCCCCTCGTCGGTGGCGGCACCCTGGTGGTAGCTCCGCGCCATCTGCGTGGTGATGCCGTGGAACTGGCCCGGTTGATGGTGCGGGAGCAGGTCAGCTACACCTACGCCACCCCGTCCGAGTACGCCGCACTTCTGCGGTACGGAGGGGATGAGTTACGGCAATCCTCGTCCTGGCGATTCGCCTTCGTCGGGGGAGAAGCGCTCCCTCCGCACCTGATCCGGGCCTTTTATGCTCTGCAGCGTCCGGGCCTACGCCTTATTAACCGGTATGGGCCTACAGAGATTACAGTGTCTAGTAGTTGCCTGTCCATTGATACTTGTGATCCCGCCGTTCTCGAACTATCGCGGGTCAGTGTGGGATCCTCGCTGCCGAACTACGCGACCTACATCATGGATGCCAACGGATGTCCTCTGCCTGTCGGATACGTGGGGGAGATCGTTATTGGGGGACCGGGGGTGGCTCGGGGATATCTACAGAAGGAAGAGCTCACCCGTGAACGATTCGTGCCGGATCCGTTTAGCAGTCCACACCAATCCGGCCGCATGTACCGGACTGGAGACAAGGGCCGGCTGCTCCCGACGGGAGAATTGCTGTACCTGGGCCGAATGAACGGAGATACTCAGATAAAACTGCGAGGCTTCCGTGTGGAACTGGAGGATATTGCGCAGACCATTCTGCGCGTGGCTCAGGGGCGTCTGGCTGATGCTGTTGTCTCCGTTCGCGGCGTTCATGATGAGGATGGCGATCGGCGCTTCCTGGTGGCTTTTGTGGTCCCTGCGCAGCAGCACGATGGGGTTGGTGACATTCAGTCGTTCCTTGACCACCTGGTCCACTGTCTCCCTCTGCCTCAGTACATGATTCCCCGGCTGATCCTCGCCGTCGACCATCTGCCACGAAACCCGAATGGTAAGCTGGACCGACGTGCGCTGGACCAACTGCCGCTGCCTTCGCTGTCCACCGACGCCCCTCGGCGGCAGCTCACTACCGCACAGGAGGCGGTGATTTGCGTGTGGAAGCGATGCCTCGACCCCTCCAGTCTGCCTGACTCATGGAGCCCATCCGCGGACTTCTTCCAGCTCGGAGGCAACTCGCTGCTGATGGTCCGTGTGCAAGCTCTACTCTCTGAGGCCTTTGGTCATCAGGTTCCCTTGCATGAGCTGTTCCGGTCGAGCACCGTGCAAGGAATGGCCGCTCGCTTCGCCCCAGAAGAGCTCGCCCAATCCACCTCTCTGATCGACTGGGCATCAGAAACGACACCAGGCGAACCGGAACGACAGGCTGCGGAGTTCAGCTTGTCT
Organism: Scortechinia acanthostroma; assembly: GCA_011319215.2. Lineage (NCBI taxonomy): Eukaryota > Fungi > Ascomycota > Sordariomycetes > Coronophorales > Scortechiniaceae > Scortechinia > Scortechinia acanthostroma. The sequence goes on from JAABUG020127175.1 coordinate 67,660, forward strand.
GCTCGGCTCCGTCCCAGCGACGGGAAGATGGAGGTGTGTCTGACCGGATCAACCGGGTTCCTGGGCTCAGCGCTTCTTCAACGCTTGGTCGCTGATCCTCGCGTGTCCCGTATCCATTGTGTCGCCGTTCGCTCCCCGGATCCGACTCGCCCGCGATCCTTTGGGGTTGCGTCTGACAAGATCATAGTCTATGCGGGTGACCTGACGGCGCCTCGTCTAGGTCTCGACGCGGATACATGGGACGCCTTGGGGGAGCGGGTGGATGTCATCATCCACAACGGCGCAGATGTGTCGTTCCTGAAATCCTATCACTCGCTGCGCAAAGCTAATTTCCAGTCGACTCGCGAGTTGGCCTGCCTGGCCCTGCGCCGCCGCATCCCGCTGCACTTTGTCTCCACCGGGGGAGTGGCCCAGCTGGCTGAGGTCGAAACATTCGCACCGGAATCGGTCAGGCGTTCCTTGCCTCCGGTGGACGGCTCGATGGGCTACATTGCCTCGAAGTGGGCCAGTGAGGCCTATATGGAGTCGTGTGCAGCACAGTTCCAGCTACCGTGTATCATCCACCGACCGTCCAACATCGTAGGCGAGGGTGTTCCCTCGACTGATTTGATCCACACTATCCTTGAGTTCTCGGTTCGAATTCAGGGCGTTCCGGCTTTGGATAACTGGTCTGGAGCATTTGACTTTGTGCCTGTGGAGGATGTCGCGCTCGGGGTGTGTGCGGAGATTGTCCGCAGTGTCGATGCCCCGGACGAGGGATCGGCTCAGCCACGATTTGTGCACCACTGCGGTGCGGAGAAGATTCCTGTCGGCGAGATCGGCAGCTATGTGGAGAGAAGGCATGGAGTTACGCTTCGTACGTTGGACGTTGACTCGTGGCTAGAGGCCGCCCGTGCGGCTGGGCTTTCGGCAGCTATGGAGAGTCTGGTGACGGCCACGTTGACAGAGGAGAAGCATCATTTGCTGCCGGCGTTGTCTCAGTAGACTGTGTCTACGTGAGACAGTACTTTTTACCCGGGTTTGGTTGGAGGTGTGTCTATTGCCATGTGGATACTGCTGTCTAGGGTTGATGATACTAGTACGGCGGTCTCTAGAATCAGCGTAACTATGAAGCACTAGTATAATTAGATCGAATTTTCTCAAGTGTTTGCCATCTGAAGGAACTAGTCTGCTCCGAAGCACGCGGTGCTTTGTTGTATGGTCAATTGACTCGATTCTGAGACTGCTCTAGGCTGATTCTATCTTGAATTATCTTCCCAATTCTGGGCATACGGCTTACTGCGCTGCTTGACCCTCGATAATTGGGTCGAATAATCTTGCCAAACCAGCTAGCGATATGTATTCTGTGCATCCTACTTCAACTTGTATCTCTGGTGCCTTGTTTCCTTTCCCAGCCGGTCAGCACTAAGCAAAGTCCAGCCTTAGTACATGGGCTGATCCGGATACCAGAGCCGACAGACACCAATCAACTGGGATGGGGAACAACAACCGCTAAGCAGAGGTTCACTATTTGACGGTTCCCAGTTTCCCCTTGCAAACTGCTCTTCAGTCTAGGCTTTCGTGTGGAAATCATGGAATTGCATGGAAATCCAGATCTCCTTCGTGCCTTCATGCCGGCCAATTAGATATAGACTTAGAGTGTTGGTTGGTATAGGAGAGTTACATCATCTCGAAGGATCACTGATCAGCAGTTGGAGTTGTGGGCTGATGGAGAAGAAACAGCCGTCTTCGGATGGATTGCAGACGGCAGACAACCAAGCGTGTAAGTTGCAGAATGAGGCTACAGGGTGACCCTGTATTGTGGCCAGTGTATATAACTACCACATGTACATGTAGCGAGAGGCGAAAGGGACTGTCTGTTCATCCAGCAGTTCGTTATACTCTCAAGGGAACTATGGACGCTTCTTCCGCCCGGCCTGCTCAGCCTGTCACCCGCTTGGCCTGCAATCGATGCCACCAGCAGAAGCTTCGCTGCCACCGCAGTCCCATCCCCGGCCAGCCCTGCGCACGCTGTGAGAATGCACGAGTCGAATGCATTTTCGAGCCTCCTCTACGACCGGGAAGACCCAGCACTCGACGCAAGTCGCGCAGCAAGTCAGCGACTCCCTCCAAGAGCGTTTCAGCGTCCTCCTCTGTGACGACTCCTAGACAGCAAGAGGAGCCGCCGACCAACGATCAGCCAAGAGGATATCTGTCGGATCTAGACGGACTGTTCGAGGTGGTTGCATCCGAGTGTCCAATCACCAGCAGCAACGATGACCAGGGTATGTATCCCAGGCAGCTGGACGCAGAAGGATAGTCGGCTAAGTACTTACTGCAGCTGGGCCCACAGTCTCTCTCTCCCCATTTGCCGAGCCCAGCTCAGACGATGCCCTCGTCTCTCTCGGCTGCAGATCTCCGTTGGATAGTGGCTCCCTGTATATGGCGCCTGAATGGCTCCATCTGCCCCTGCAGACCCATTCTTCCGCCCCCAATACCCACTCTTCATCCTTGCCGCATGGAGACGCCTTCCAGCCAACCGCCTTTGACTTAACCACAACATCCTCCTCATCGTCTTCCACGTGGTCGTCTTCGTCGTCATCGTCCGTCTCGACATCACCCCTGCTAGCAGCAGCTGACGTGAACTTCTACCGGCTGTCCGAGCTGAACATGACCCTGCACGAGTACTCCTGCCAACTGGCGACAGCAACAGCCACAGCCCCCGGAGCGCAATCGGACTCCGTGGTGGATCCGCCCCCAACCATCACCATCGACCAGATCCTCGCCGTTACCCAATCGCTGGCAGACATTCTCTCCTCTAACCATAATAATAATACCCCGAATAATAATAAACTTCATCTGGATCACAAAACCCTCCGCCCAGGCCCACCCGCCGATATCGACCTCCCCTTCCATGTACCCTGTCGATCCTCACCAGACGGTGCTACCACCCTGCTCATCCTCTCCTGCTACCTTCGTCTCCTCCACCTCTACAACACGGCCCTCTCCAGCCCGTCCGCAGTCGCTGTTGCCCCCGTGTCTCCAGGAACCCCAAATGGGAGCGGGATGCAACCTCTCCGCTTCCAGATCGGCTGTTTCTCAACCCCCATGACCTCCTCCATGGCGCTTCTCGCCTGTGTCAGTGGGCAGCTGCTAGGCAATCTCGAGGCTGCCCTCCGGCGGCTCGCCTCGAGTATGCCTGCTGCGAGCCGGGGCGATCAATCCTGGCCTTGGGAGCCGGATGCGGGCCCGGCTTCCTCTGTGATGGTTATCGCGCGGGCGGCGATGTTGGAGGCGAGGACGTTGCAGGCTAGTCTGAGGCAGAGGCTGCATTTGCTGAATTCTGTTTCTTCTCCTGAGTGACTAGATGGGATGCCGGTGGTCTGTCCTGTGTTATTATGTACCGTACATTCTGACGTGTTCGAGTGATAGGTAGGAACATTAAAAGTGTTCATAGTGCCAGGTCTATAAAGATCTCGACTATCACGGGTTATGCAGGATACTAGTAAACGGGAAGTATCCTCTAACTTGCTATAGATGATATAGAATGCCAAGACTATCGTTTATCTCTGCCCTCTTTACGAAGCGGTACACTTCTTGACAAACTCCATCATGGCCTGCCTGCCAGCCGCTTTGACCGGTATCTCATTGTGCATAGCCCCCGAGACGTCCAATCGGTCCACATTGAATCCAAGTCTCTTGCCCTCTTGCTCCAGCTCCACAGCCGCATATGCAGGAATGACTTCGTCTTGGGCAGCAGAAAGCAGCAGAATCGGCGGAACCTCATGCTCATGCTCATGCCCTCTCCGATCACGATTTTGATCCCGCCAGCGCGCCATCCGCTCCAGCGCGACCGCACTGCTCCAATTGTTCCAGAGAAAAGGCCACAGGTACCGATACGGCAGCCACTTTTGCGGATACAGACTAATCAGCATGTCCTTGGTGCTCGACATCGGTGCTTCGAGGATCATTCCGGCGATGGGAACTACCTGCAAACTGCGCGTTGTTGAATGACGAGCCAGGTACGTCGCAGCGGCGGAGCTCGCAATCGCGGTCCCCAAACTGTGGCCCCAGAGCACCATCCGGACATCCCTATCAGGTGCGCTATACGTCTCCGCTACCCACTGCAGAAAAGCGACCGCGTCGAGCTCGATCCCCGTCTGCGTCGCTCGACCGGAGGACTTCCAGTACCCGCGATACGACAAGGCGACGACGACGTAGTCTACCTCTGATGACAGTTTTGGCGGGTCGATAGCCCGCAGGAACTGCGACAAGAGCGGCAGACGCATGGGAGTCGAGCCGCCATTTCCTTGGAAGTAGCAGATCACCACCAGCTTCTTCCGAGCCGGCGCATGCGATTGTGCATGCGGCTGCGGGTTCTGGGGCCCGCTGCGAGAGGGAACTGACATCGGCATCTGCCCCTCACAAACAGCCAGCTTAGTCCCGTCCAGACTTCGAATATGCTTCTCCTCCCACCGGACGGGCTTGCATTCGCCCGCGTAGTCGGATATCTGCTCCGAGCGTGCGAACGGCGGTAGCCATGAGATGTACAGGAGCTTGTCCTGCATGACGACGATCCAGAAACATTTCCATGTCCATAGACCCAGTAGCAGAGTAATGAAGATTACGGGCGGTATCAGGACAGTTGGAATGGCGGATGTAAAAAGCCCACGCCTCTGCAATGGTGCTACATGCTGGGGCCTTTTCCGTGATGTGGTGCGGATGGAGTGAAGTGACCGAGGGCCCAGTCGGTAGTACGTGGGTCTGACTACCCTGGCGGTACTAATACCAGGCAGACTGCGCTGAGCGCGCCTAAGAGCCCATTTTGCGAGCATCAATCGGCATCAATTGTTGGTTGGAAATGATGAGGCAATTGGACGAGTCGGTGATGATGATGACGAGGGAAGCCATGTGATCGATCGGTCATGCTTACTCATCCGCATTAGATTTCCGGATATTACGGAGCAGAAGTATGAACAGTGAGAGATTCCGCATATCCATGCATCCTATACCAAGCTGGGGATGCTTTCATTCATGGCAAAGTTGATCCCTTTAATGGGAGTTTGACTCGATTGGTTTTCTAATTCTACAAGTTGAACTAGTCTGTCAGCCAAACTAGACCTCTTGGCCTCTATCGACATGATGATATATATCTTCGACCTACAGCAGATCACTGAACTGGCTGAAGATTTCAGCAACAGTCTGTTTCACTATGCTAAGTCCAAATTACATTATTACGGAGGATTTGCTGCGAGACGTTTCCTCTGCATGAGAGTCTTGTATGAGAACCATGACCCCACGGCCGTTGCGATGAAGCCGAGAATCCCAACGACGATACCGACGATTTCTCCCACCTCCAGCTTGCTTCCATCGACTTGACCAGTCTTGTCCCCCTCTCCAGCATCCGAAGAAATAGTAGGTGTCGTTGTCATCTGGGTCGCTGATGGCAGCGACTGCTTCGACTCTGTCATCCGCTCTGATGACTCCTCACTCGTGGACGTCGCAGCACTCGCCTGAGAAGTCGAGTCTAAGCATCCACATTGGTCAACCTCGTCCTCACAGAAGCCCAAAGACCGCCGGCCGCAGACGCCGTCCCCCAGATGCTGAGACCGTCTGCACGACAGTCACCGTGACGGTCGCAGGGGCGATTGGCGTACCTGATGAAGTCGTCCTGGTCGTCTGCGCAGTGGACGCCGCCCTCGTGTCCCATTACTCGTACAATAATTGTCGTATATCCTGACAGCGCTGGAAATATCGATGGCATTCGCGCCGCAGTTGTCACTCACGCATTTGCGCAGGAACGAGTCGGCCGTTTGCTGTAGATCCGAGCGACAGATGCATTCGTTCTCGATGGGATCGACTTCGCAGCCGATCCGGTCTGAGAGGAAATCGGCGCCGCCTTTTTACGGAGGAGCCCCAGTAGAAGCAGCTTTTTGCGCAGGGTCGTTGCGACGCGTAGGCTGTGGATTCGGTGAGGGTAGCTGTTGTTGCGTTTGCCACGTTGATGAATAGGGTGCAGCAGAGGAGAATGGGAAGGCTTGTATTGAGAGAATTGTAGAAGCGTTTGACAGCCATCATGACGAATCGACTGGCACTGTGGCCGTTTGGGAGAATCCCTTGGACCTGAAGAGCTGTCCCATTTCAGTGAGCCCGGCTCATAATAAAGGCTGAGCGGCTGATCGCGTGGCCCCAGGTGGCCTGCTCCTGCATAATCTAGGATACCCCTGGCTGAGAATGGCGTTCGCACTGGTTGGCTAGGATTGCCAACGAAAGCGCCGATATTAGGGCCTGAGCGGAGCAAGACTGTCTCTGATATGCGGAAACACCCAGTCATTCTTGGCACTCGTATCCTCCCTTGGCCAAGGACCATGCTGATACGTAGGGTGGTGAATTTTGACTAGCCTGCAAGCTGTGGCCTTCGCTTTTCGCTAATTAGAGGTGGCTAATAGGCTGGTTCAAGTTGATGTTGAATTTAGCTGGAGCGGGACCCTAATCGAAAGTGACGGCCAAGCCTTTACCCGATAGGCTTCAATATCATGGCGAGCTGAAGTGAACTGAGACTAACATTAACTCTTCTATCACCATCTATGTGATTTCCTGGATGCGTCGTACCCCGCGATAGACCCCTCTGTGGATCCCCTCGATCATCATCGGCAGTCGGGGTCGGGATGGGGGCGGGGAACCTCCACCATCGCCATCAATATCCGGGGTTTAAGTACCTCTCTACCCCGTATTGGGGAACCTTAGGATAGGACAGGAGTATATTATCCATTTTACTATCAGGCGCAATGGCAAGCAATCAACCCACACCCAGCAAACGAGGTATCGTCTCCTACGGCTCCTACAAGACAGGAGGATGGAAGCTCAAGGACATCACTCTCCGTCCGTTGAAAGAAAAAGAGCTTCTAGTTGAGATCGTCGCATCGGGAATATGCCAGACCGACCTGCATTTTGCAGGCGCAGAGAGTGGATTCGGCGTGCACTATCCCCGGATTATGGGCCATGAAGGTATACATACCATCTCTCCCACCACAAGTATACCAGCTAAGTTCTACAACAGGCGCCGGATACGTCCGCGAAGTCGGCCCAGGGACAAACGTCGCCCAAGTCGGCGACCCAGTCATCCTCTCTTTCTCCGCGTGCAAGACCTGCGAGCCATGCGAGAGAGGCCATCCCGCGCATTGTGTCAACTTTAACCCGATAAACTTCGAAGTGGAGCCTGATAATCTCGTCTTCAGCGAGGAGGCTTCAGCATCCACAGCTACGGAACCGAACATCTACGGACGATTCTTCGGCCAGTCGAGTTTCGCGAGCTACTCGATCGTCCGCGAAGATTCAATAGTGAATGTGCGCGGGGTAGTCGAGACCAAGTCGGAGCTGCAGTTACTGTCGCCTCTGGGGTGTGGGATCCAGACCGGGAGCGGGGCGATCCTCAATGCAGCAAAAGCTACCGCGAAAGACCGGGTGGCTGTCTTGGGTCTCGGAGGTGTCGGGTTGAGTGCCGTCATGGGCGCTAGGATCGCAGGCTGTGCGCAGATCATCGGAGTAGATCAACATGCTTCCCGGCTGGAGCTGGCGAAGGAACTAGGTGCTACCCATGTCGTGCATGTTGATAGGACAGCGGACGCACAAACTGTGTCCGATGCTGTTCTCGCAGTAACGAAGAACCTGGGTGTTAATATCGTGCTGGACACGACCGGTGTGCCGGCGCTGATTGCCCAAGGTGTTCGAATGGCTTCATTCAAGGGAAAGATTCTGCAGGTTGGCACCGCACCGGAGACTGGGACGTTGACAATCCCGATCCATGAGTTCATGGTATCAGGGAAGCAGTATATTGGTGTGGTGGAGGGAGATGTAAATCCAAAGGAGTATGTGCCTAAGATGGTCGAATGGGTGCGCGAAGGAAGCCTGGCTCTGCAAAAGATTGTCAAGTTCTACAAAGCGGAGGACTTCGAGCAGGCAATCCGGGATATGCAGTCCGGGGAGACGATCAAGCCAGTTATTTTGTGGTAGTCATCGTATGCAGCTGATCCAGCTCTCGAGTACGCAATCAAATAGGTACAATTCATAAGAGAACTCTTGAAAAGCCTCCTGAGAGTTGAGACAAGCTCTTGCAAAGGAATCCGATGTGAACTTTTGTGTGGATTGGAACCTTCGGCTCTTGAGCTCGGGATCTACAGGCGGGCAGGCCACTGTGATGCATACACGGCAGACGCTTCAGTCTGATTTGTAATTCTGTTGGAGATGCTCAGAAAGCCGTACAAGACCCCACAATGACACGGCTTCCATGCTCGATCCCCATCATCCGCGGCATTCCCCGCAGTGGGGGATATACGGGTAGACGACGGAAGCATTCCGTTGCAGCCCAGCACTCTTCATAATCAGCAGAGAAATTACCCATATCAGCAGTTTGATCTGTTTGTGCCCATTGCAAACAGAGACAATTGACTGTTCCCATTGGTCCATCTCTATTTGCGCCGTCTTTTGTGTTTGGATATGTGCGGAGTAGATACTATACTGACGTCAGCCATCAGATCATGTCAATCCCGACGAAGTATAAGACACCATGGACTGACCCCCCCAGATTTCTAAAGTAGATCAAGCAGTTCTGGGAAATCATGCCATCCACACCGCCCATAACCTCCCGCCCCGTGGTCGCCATCGCAGGAGCCACAGGGCATCTAGGCAAACACGTCGTCTCAGCCTTCTTATCGCCCCCCTTCCACGCCTACTTCTCAGAGATAATCCTCTTATCCAGACACGACAACCCACCCGTCCCCGAAGCCCCAAAAGATGCCGGCGCAATGATGACAGTCCGCAAATACGACGAGGACAATATCCCCGCGGCCCTGAAGGACGTCGACGTGCTGGTCAACACAATCGGCGCATCCGGCCACGCCTTCAAGGAGAAGCTCCTCCGCGCACTACCCTCAACCGGAGTCCAGGTCTACTTTCCGTCTGAGTTCGGGGTGGACCATTACGTTCATGACTTCCCGCATGGAGAATGGGATCAGAAGAAGAGGCATTTCGAACTTGCAAGACAGCTCATCCCGCTGGTGAAGGTTTGTCGGGTGTTCTGTGGGCTGTTTCTGGAGGATAGTATCGGGCCGTGGTTCGGGTTTGATACCGCCCGGGGGAAGTACGAGAGTGTGGGGAGTGCGAAGTCGTTGGTGTCGTTTACAGGGTTGGACGATGTAGGGAGGGCAGTGGCGTCTTTGTCGGCGATGCCGTTGATGAGTATTCCGGATGTGGTGCACATTGCAGGTGATACGCGGTCGATTGAGGAGATTGCGAGGGTCATGGAAGGTGCGGGGGCGGGATCGATTGAGGTTACGGAGGTTGATCTGATGAAGTACAAGGAGGAAACCACGGGGAAGGTCTCGAATGAGCCTGCGAGGTATCTGCGTTTTCTGATGGGGGAGAATAAGATCAATCATACTCCGTCGGGGCTGGGGAGTGATAACGAGTTGGTTAATCGGCAGGAGAAGACTTGGAAGTGGAAGACTATGGAGGATCTGGCCAAGTCGACTAACGGAAGGCCTTGGAAGGATGTTCAGTGGACTCCGAAATAGTTATCCTCGATGAATTGGTTTGCAGGTTACCGTCACCACGTTCAAATTCTGATCTATAGCGTACAAGGAAATATACATATATGCCAGTCTTCTATCCGATCTATTCCAGCAGCTTGCATTCGAGTCGCATGCGACTCTGGCGAACGACCCTATGCACTAGAAGAAGGAGCGGCACCAGAAGGCATAGCACCCGATGGAGCAGCCCCCGAAGGCATGGTACCGTTCATATCGCCCCCGCCCGAGCCGCCAAAGGCCGAGCTGGCGGTATTCTGGTGTCCACCGTCTTCCTCATAGTACGCAGCGATGCTATAGTACGAGTTGTCGGTGTAGTCAGCCGAGGCATTGATACCGATCTGGATCCACGCGAAGAGACCATCCTGCAATCCCTCACCCAGGTACAGATACTCAGGGAAGGGATCGTACTCATCCGACGCCTGCAGAACACTCCACATGTCGTCCGCGTTCGTGGTGATGGCCTGCGTGTTGGTGTTGTAAGGAGAGGTATCCTCGACAGCCGAGCGAAGGACTTCGTTCCAGAAGAGCTGGCCGATGTGGGCGATGCTGCCGGTGGCGACTTCCAGGGTGCCATTGGCGTTCATCGTGGCCTTCAGATGGGTCAGGAGGTGAGTGTGGGTGGCGCGTCCGTCGTAGTGGCCGGGGAAGATCGTGTCGAAGGTAACCACGCCGTCATCGTCGGTTTGCTGGATACCACGGAGGTAGGTGGAGTCCCAGCCGTCTGCAGCATAGTTGCCGGTGGTAGAGATGCCACTGTCAGGTCAGCAGTGGCCCATTTCTGGGTCGGAGACGAGTCATACCTGTAGACACCGGTGGCATTGGCGTTCCAGATATCCACAACAGCGCCCTTGACCGGCCGGCAGGTGTTGACGTCAATGTACTGGATCTCGACAGTGAGGTCGACACCGTCACAGTACTTCTCCTCCTTGACGTTTTGACGCAGTATTTCTCCCCACACATAGTATGGCCCGTCGGTAACGGTAGGAGTGAGGATGGCGCTGGTGTTGCCGCCGAAAATAACTGATTCGGGCGAGTTGGGCGAGTAGTCGAGGACATCGGTCTTGTTGTGGTTGATGGCTTCCCACTTCTCAAGAGCAGCCAGATCACGACGCCACTTGTGAGCATCTGTAGTTGTCAGCAGGCGCACTGCGAAGTAACAACGTCACTTACTGGTCGTGATGCCCTTGCTCTGGCGCAGCTGGCGGGCGGTGCGGGCACGACGCGCGACATTTCGCTGGTTCAGCTGCTGTGCCTCGGTGGTGCTAGCACAGGCGTCCAGTGCACGCTTTGCCGCAACGGCATAGGCATCGCGAGCACGAATCTCACGCTTCAGGGCACGAGCATCGTGAACTTCGCCGGGGTGGGCGGCGGCGAGCGTGGCAGCCACGACGAGGAAAAGCTTGGAAAAGTGCATCTCTCTTGATATTGAACAGTGAGACTCGAAAGGCAAGCTTGTGTGTTCTCCCATATTGGCATAACAACGTCAGCTTTTTATAATTATTCAGTACCTATCATCCTAAGACATGGCGACCCTAGCCGCGTCATCCTCCCCAGACTCAATGAGCCCGGAGCCACGCAACAGAGGCATACATCGACGACAGCTCCTGCTTAGACCGGAAGATGCGTAATCACCTTTCAGCCATTGATCCACGATGCTTGGCGATACCTTGACTTGGTCAAGCTGCGCTGAAGAGTCGTAAGGCGAGGCTTGGCGCCGCGTATATGGGATCCGCTATGCTCAGCCGTCCTCAAAGATGGGGAAAGAAAGAAGAGAAATGATCGACAAGGACGACGAATCATGAAACAGGCATTATTTTATGTCAGGTATGCCTCTCGGAGTCCTGCCGTTGACTTGCCCTCTTTTAGTCTCGTTGTAGACGTATACAAAGCAGGAACACAAGTCCAGCCAGCTGCCAGGGATCCAGTACAGACAGTCCTCTGTTAGAGAACAGAATAAGCATGAGCGAATCATAAGTGTCTATAGGTCAGCCCACTCTTCGGCGATGTGTAGGCCAAGTGAAAAATCAAGTAAGATATAGTATGTGAGTATATACTGCATAAAGGCAGCGTAAGCTTAATCTAATAACTTTTCTCCTTTCTTCTTGATTGAGCGCGAATACAGTTCTCGGCATCATGGCTGTGTACTCTGCCATCTATGGATCCTTGGACGAGGATTAAGACGCGGTAGTCGTCTGGATGGGTTCGGCAAGCAATCTGTGGATATCAGGAGAAAGCAATCACTGCCTGCTGGCCATGAAAACAAAAGCCTGTGGGAGTGTTCTTTGTCAGTGGGACTGATGAATAAATTCAAATCGTTGAGAGGGGTAGAAGCCAATGGAATACATTGAAAGAAAGTTCCTAGGGTGCAGGTGTTTTAGGGGCAGCATAGAGCACTCAGCATCAGCATTATATACATAAGAACCGGAAGGAATAGGGCCCCGATACTACCTTTACGGGCGAGGAGAACTAATAATAGCTAGTGGGCAGTCTTAGTGCAGAAAGGGAAACCCAGACAAAGCACCATATCCTTTCGGTCTGCTTCGTCTTCGGCAACCAATATGAGCAGATCTTTGGTAGGAGCCGGGATCCTGAACGAAGGCTAAAATGGTAATCGGTGCAGCATAATTTGAGATTCTTAGGCAATTTCGAAAGAGGTATGAGGTGGACGCAGTGCAGGTTATGGACTCCGGGGCGAACAATAACGCCATGGATGTGGAGCTATACTTGGACAAAGAAGTTATGGAAGGTTGCTTGAGTAGCTCAAAGTGTAGGTTCAGATGAGGAATGGTATCTTGGTTCAGCAAGTCAAAGAACAGGGAGCCAGCAGCGCATGGACAGCGAATGGAAATACAGTACACTTCACGTCGTCAGGCTGCACTGCCGGAAGCTATAGCTTATATTGAATCAAACAAAACAATCGCTGAATGGATGCTTCGTTTCTTCCTCCAAGATCCTGGAATTTTCCCATACTGGACGGCCATGTGTGGGGGCCGCGTGTAGAGATCATCCCACACGTGGTACTCATTCAGATCGGCGTAGTATTCCATATATTCATTCACGCTCATGTACATCCAGCCAACATCCTCATGATACTCATCCGTCTCACCGTCCTCATACTCTGGATGCACGATATAGTTTCGTTCACGGGGCTCCAGCGGTCCCCATTGTCCGAAAAGCAGCTTCACCACGAGAGACGACATCTCGTCCAGTGATTCCAGGCAAACGTCGTCCACAAAAAGACAAAAGTTGTATCTCGCGCCCAAAGTCCATCCTCGACGGAGGCCGGTGGAGCTGAATTCTTCCTGAGCGAAGAACTTCTCTGGTCGCGATACCACCCGCGGCAGTTCCTCAGCCACCCAAGCGATGAAATGATCACGCACGTCATGCGAGGTTGCTCCTTCGAATTTTCCCTTATCGTCCACTATAAGCGGCTTGTAGCGCAGATACAGGTCCATCGCATCGTCGAATTCAAGCGATCTCCGGACCTTTTTGTCAATAAGGTGCAGCATGCGCTGCCATGCCTTTTCATTGCTGTAGCTACAGCTGTAGATATTGAAGCCCCAAGGGACGCTGGCTTCAACTCGTAAAGTGATAGATACCAATCCAGTGACGCTGTCTCATTTGACCGACGCTTAGTCTCCCCCCAGTGAGTAGAGACGCCAAGCCTTCCCAAGTAGCAGGAGAAGCGGTGGGTGGTTGAACGTGGGCCAAATAGCGATCCCAATGTCCTTGAGGTGGCTCTGTTAGCTACGGAGCAAAACCTATTCATGATTGCGGCTTTTCTTCTTTGCTTCGCTTTTTGAATTGGAAGAATGGGGAGATTCATGACTTCATGAGACGAAAGTGAGCTGATAGTTTCAGCACCAAGCTAGGCAACAGGGGAGTTGCCTCTTTAGGCTTAAACCCATGGGGTACAATAGAGTGAAACACCGGATGTGGCATGATTCGTAGATAGGGCCAGGATAACCAGGATGAATTTACAAATGTTCAGCACTTACTGGTTCTTCGGGTCGAAATTTCGAATCATACTGACCGAATCCGAAGCAAGGGAAGCTGCACAGCTTGAAAACAGAGTCATCGTCGGCTGAAGGCATCACATACTTTGAATTTGGTCTGTACTGGCCTTCAAATCCTGTTGCAGATGGCAACCATATTCAAGTTCTTAGTCTTTTTGCTGGCGTCTCTTGCTGTATCAAACAGCGAAAAAGCATTGTCCTGCCATTAATGTTTTCGGCTAAGCGAACCAAGCTTCGAAGTTCTCAATGCAACCGTCTCATCATGCTAACAGGCAAAGGGTGAACTGACCTATGCTCACTCATAATCTGCCCATGCTCATTCTGTGCTGTCCTTTCATCCCTGTTCATTTCCGTATATGCTTGTGCTGAGTGCTCTATGGAGCCCCCGATGTACCCGAAGAATGGTATATCGTAAGCTTGAATGCCCCTCGACCGTCGAGATTCTCGTCAGTAGCATTGCTCATGGTATCTCGCGGCAGCCAATTAGATGGACATATATGAGGTTAAGGAACCAGGACACCTCCGTTCAATTAGAGATGCAGCATCCTTTGTCGATTGCGACAATATGGCGATCTGCATATATATAAGTTATAACGGATACGAGAGAATTAAGAAAATTTCCCTTGAGAGACAGACTTTCTCAACCGCTCCTCTAACCATCTCTGACCAGTTCTACCATAAGGAATACACTCGCTGCCTTATATCTTCTCAAATGTTGGTAAGTCGCGAGAAATAACTTCATTTACCCGTGTCCATCAGCGGTCGACAATGTGCTAAGAATCTGCTGCCTTGAACCCATAATGAGCTAAATCTAACTTTAGAATACATGACTGACGTTCGTGTCTTTCCTCTCCTGCTATTAGACTAGGGCTCTAAGCGATGCCAAGGCAATAAGGCAATCCGATTTGGGCGATCCCATGCCCCGATACGAGGTATTACCCAGCTTGGCGTCTCACTACCACAATAGCCTTGAAAGCATGCTTCGCGGCCAATGATACCACCTTGTGATCCTGATCAGCCCAGTGGCTAGTGATCATGGCCAATCTGCCTTGTCAGAAGCGAGATAGGCGGCTTTTGCCTCCAGAGACCTACGGCGTGCAAGAAAATATAAAACCTTTGAGAGGCAATAACATCTACACAAACAAATATACACCATGCGTTCGACAAACCAACTATTGAACTTGATCATCCTTATTCTCTGCCTAAAGGATGTCCAAAGCTATGACTCCCGCGTCACACTCGACACAACCGGCACAAACGCCGGCCCCTTAACTACACCCTTCATCCCGCCATCCTCCTGCTTCGACATCCACACAAGAACCTACCTCGACTGGTGGCCCCGGCTCGAACTCGGCTGCCAGGGACCCTACGGCAACGACTGCTGCCCGGACAACTGGCGCGAGAATGTCTACTACAGTCCCGGGATGTGCCCGTCGGGATACTACGGCTGCACGCTTCCCACGTCGAAACAGCGGCGGGAGACGACGAATGTCTGTTGTCCGGAGTGAGTGTCTGAATTACAATTGTAACTGAATGTGTGTATATTGGCACTGATGCAGTAGTAGACACTTCGACTGCGCGGGCCAACATCTCTGCACGAGACGGTTGAATAACCGCCAGATCCTCACGTATGTGGACTCGACGGTTTCGACGCAGGTGACTGCGTATGCGGTGACGGCTACAGCAATCCAGATACGCTTTCGGGCTGCGGAGTCGACTGTTGTCCCTGTGCCGACTGATTCTTTGAGGTTGCCGAGGGGGTATCCGCTTACGAGGGAGAAGGTGGGGATTGGGGTTGGGGTGCCGGTGGCGGTTGGGTTGCTCACGATGGTGGTATGGTATTTTTGTTGTGCGAGGAAGAGGAAGAGGAAGGAGAGGGTGGAGGGGGTTGTTACAGTGACGGATCGGGGGCTGGACTTTGGGTTTCCTCCGCCGTATCCTGGGCTGCACATGGGGCTTCCTCCGCCGTATGCTGAGGTGGGCGATGGAGGGTCTACAGATGAGGCTCGGGATGGGTCGCCACGTCGGAAGAGGTTGTGGATATTCAGTTGGCGAGAGGGGGCTCGGCAGTGAGAATATCTGGACGCGATTCGTCAAATGCGGGCGCATTGGGCAGATTCCTGTCAGAAATCCATCATGATGGTAGGTCTGACACGGCAGGGGAGCAGGCTCGACATCGTGGACGTGCAAGTCCGTTACAGCTGGAGTTAGTAAACCAAAAGGCAAGACGCCATGAACAGAAGAAAAGAGTATGAAGCATGTCCTTTCGCTGGTATTATCCAGATCAAGTTCAACGGTATTTCTCAGATCGAGTCTGCCGAAGCAATCCTCGAACACCCGTCATGCTACATACGAAAAATCCTCCACTTACCTGTCCTGTCCTTCTAACAGCCTGCGGTGGTAGGCTCCCTGTGTGACCGCCGATGCCTAAGCAGAAGCGACCCTGTTCTCCGCCGAGTTAACATCCTCCGTGCTATCCGAGCTGTCGTCAACGTCCTTGAGATTTCCAAACCAGTCGTTCCGGGACTTGCGCCACCACTCCTCCAAGGCGATGACCGTGATGCCAGCCATGATGACGATGCAGTAGTTGAACAAGCTTGCATCCCCGTCGATGGCGCTATCACCGTACTGCGGAGCGCATAGCACAGAAAACGCGAAACTGTTCCAGATAAAAGTCACGACAGCGCAAAGAACACCCGCCCGACCCAGATCCCAGAAGCCTGGTCGGAAAGTCTTGCGGGTGATGAAGGCGCGGCCAAAACCGACAAGTCCATATGCCGCAATGGAACCAGCAGCAGAGGTAGACGTCAAGCTGTAAAAGGCAACTTGGGAGGGCAATTGGGTGCAGAGCAGGAGAGCGGCGCATATCGCAATAAAAATGACCGCGTTGTGGGGTTGCTTGCTCTTCGACACGCGGCAAAGTACATTGCTGAAAGGGAAAACGGAGTCTCGCGCGATGGCAAAGACAAGTCGGGAGACGGCGACAAGGGAGATGGATGTGTTCAGAACCGCCCCGATTATTGCGACTGTTGTTGCAACCGCGTGAGCGTGGGGACCCAGAGCCATGGCGTACATGTTGATAAACGGCTGTGGTACACTGGTGTCGTAGAATGTTTCGATCGGGGGCATGCAGAACAGGAAGAGAATGATAATGGGGAACCCGCAGAGGGCGGATGCCACAGTTGACCAGAAGACTCCTTTGGCGGCGGATTTCCTGGCCGAGAGTGTTTCTTCCGCGACATGGCCAGACGCATCCTGACCGACGAGACAGCTGGCAGGCAGATACCAGGACAGAACCCAGTTCAGGCTGGGAGCCGTACCTCCACCGTTGTATGTGGAGGTGAAGACGTACTCCGCGGACCGGAAGCCATATGTTTTGGAGACTCCGATGGGCAGCCAAATCACATTCAGGAGAATGTCGACCATGATAACGACAAAGCCTGCGCGGAAGACCCACGCATAGGTGCGGGGCGGGAGGAAGTTCAGCGAGGTTGCAAGCGCCAGGAACAGCAGCGACAAAGCCCAGGCAACGGCGCGAGCCTTGACATCTGATGTTTCATATGGCATCGACGTGTTTGGGTTGAAGGCTACCACCTCGGAAATGACATAGTTGGCCACACCAAACGAGTCGGTTGCTAGGAACGAAGTCCAAGCGACCAGTGTCCAAGCCGCAACAAGAAAAGAGACAAACCGGCCGATCTTGCCGCCTCCCCACGAGCGGAAGGCCCAATAGTAGATCGATCCTGCTGCAGGGTAGGTGGAGCAGGCCTCTGCCAGAGTGGCAGCGGTAATGATGGCCACGATACTTCCAGAAATCCATGAACTCCACCTTCTCACCGTCAGTTGCATTAGACAAAAACGACAACAGGGGTGACATACATAGCAGCTGGACCACCGGCGCTCAGCGCAATGTAGAAAAGCACACGGATACCGCCAATGCAATACAGCGCGGAGAACGAGCAGGCGAAATTGTCGAATGCACCCCATGCGCGGGCCAACTCGGATCGATAGCCCAGTTTCAGCAGCTGCAGGTCATCGTCGTCTTCTCCTGCAACATTGGCCACGGCTCGTTTCTCTTGGCTCTCTTGGCCCTCTTGGCCGAGGGACTGGACAATAGGCATAGCGTCGACGGCTTGGTTGATAGCTGGAACGGTGAACAGTCTCTACTCTCTAAAGGGGTCGCGGCAATTCTGCTTCGAAATCGATGGACAGAACAAACTGGAAGAAAAGAAGAAAAAAGCAGGACAGACAGACAGCAGCAACAGGAAAAGACTGGATTTTCTGAACCTTAATTTTTGTGCCTGCAAATATCGCTAACTGACCAATCACAGCACGAGGTTTAAGCACAGCTCTTGGTGCCTCATATTTCAGGCGTTACTTCTCCGAATCGAGTAAAACGAACCGATAGACATCTTGTCCGGGAGATTTACTAGAGCAGGCATAAATACATCCAAAAAGCAGACAATGAGACTCCTTTGTTCCGGATCCTCTCAATGGGAGTAGTTTGTAGGTGGATATCATGATCTGAAGTCTTCCTCAGCAGAGGATCCCTATGAAGCAGCACAGGTGATAGATGCTAGTGATAAAGTCTGATATCTGCTATTTCCCTGCATATCGAGGATCTAACTCTAATTGTACGTAAAACGAATAGGCTTGCTAATACAACCGTATATCTTCAGTCCTCAATGATAATGCAGAAACAGGCCTGATTCCAACTCGGCATAGGACAGTGCTATTATTGTCTGATGTCACCACTCCACTCCTATCATATATGACAGTGCATGACTCTATATATAGTGAGAGCAGAAACAGCTTTGAAGGCATCATCAGCCCACGCCCTCCGTGGGGGTAGACTTTGCGGAGGCGTGGGGGTGCAATGGTCAAGGTTCAAACGGCAAACTCTGCCAATGCGGGGGACTTTTCCGGGGACTGAGAATCGGTCGGATGGAGTACGGTTCGTATTACCAAAGAATCTCCATTAGCGGATTCCAGTTCAATAGCCGGTTAAGTTCGGACTGCATGATTCTGAATGGCCCAGCTCAGTGCCAGAAAGCTTCAACGCCGTGGCGAAAATCAAGGAGAATACGTGGGGGTGCCTACGCCTACTTCATATAAAGAGTTCGGACCGTCCTGTTGACTAGAATTCTTCTTCACCGGAGCACCTGGCCTTCTGGTGCTCATATTGCTCAAATAAACCCACCATGGCCTCCAAACCAGCTTCCTATCACGATGAAGGCCAGGATTTGGCCAAACCCACCGGCCTCGATGCCATCCAGGCCGTTCGGGTTCCCCTCACCGAAGAAGACAGCAAGCGCATCTGTCGCAAGACCGACCGTGTGATTCTCGTTATTCTGGTTTGGGTCTACTTCCTCCAGATCCTCGATAAATCCGTGCTCGGCTACGGCGCCACATTTGGCCTCCAAACCGACACTCACCTCACGGGCAACCAGTACTCGCTGGTTGGATCAATCGCCCCTATCGCTCAGCTGGCCTGGCAACCATTCTCTTCGTTCTTGATCGTCAAAGTACCGCATCGGATTCTGATGCCTTCGTTGGTGCTTGGATGGGGTATCGCACAGACATGCATGGCGGCATGCCATAGCTTTGGGGGCTTGATGGCCACCCGGTTCTTCCTCGGTCTTTTCGAGGCGGGTTGTTTGCCGCTGTTTTCAATCATCACGAGTCAATGGTATCGTCGTGCGGAGCAGCCCATCCGTGTTGCAGCCTGGTACAGTACCAACGGGCTGGCAACGATCGTGGCGGCCGCCCTGTCCTACGGCTTGGGACATATCAAGTCGGACCTGCTCAAGGAGTGGCAGATGTAAGTCATCACCTGCATCCAATTGCAAGTGAAATCAAAGCTAATTGGATCAGTATCTTCCTGTTCGTCGGCCTCATTACGGTCATCTCCGCCCCAATCGTCTACTGGCAGCTGGACAACGACATCGCCTCCGCCCGCTTCCTGACCGAACAAGAAAAGCTGCAGGCATACGAGCGGCTCCGCGCGAACCAGACCGGTACCGGCAGCCGGGAGTTCAAGCTCTCCCACATCGTCGAAGCCGGCCTTGAGCCAAAGACATACCTGTGGATCGCGATGGCCATGCTCCTGAACATCGGCGCGAGCGTGACCAACGTCTTTGGCCCGCTGATCCTCAAGGGTCTTGGCTTTGACAAGTACAAAACCACGTTGCTGAACATGCCGTTCGGCGCGCTGCAGTGGATCGTGATTCTGCTGGCCAGTTACCTCGCCCAAAAGGCCAAGATGAAGGGCGCTATTCTGGCCGGGTTCATAGTACCAGTCGTTGCGGGGCTGGCGATGCTGTTTGCCCTGCCTCGGAATGGGTCGGTCCAAGGCGCGCTGATGGCGGGATACTATCTGCTCTCGTTTCTTTTTGCCGGAAATCCGCTGATCGTGACGTGGATGGTTGGCAATACGGCCGGTACGACGAAGAAGTCTGTCGTGATGAGTCTGTACAATGCGGCGAGTGCGGCTGGTAATATCGTCGGACCGCTTCTGTTCAAATCGTCGGATGCGCCGACGTACCATCACGGCCTGCAGGCTTGTCTGGGGATTTTCGTGACGCTGGTGGCCGTTGTGTTGATCCAGTGGGCTAATCTGGTCCTGTTGAACAAGCTGCAGGAGAAGAAGCGAGTGCGCAATGGGAAGCCGGCCAAGATGGTGGATCGCTCGATGCAGAATCACTATCACGGCGCGGAAGGCGATGAGGAGGATATGCAGCAGGAGATGGGCAGCAATGGACTGCTGGATATTACTGACCGGGACAATGATGAGTTTGTATATATCTATTGAATATGATCAGAAGATTCAATCCATCTATACCTTATCTGGTAGCCTAATCTGTCTCGACCTAGCTAGAGGTATTTGGTCGCATGTACCTACCCGATACGGGCAATAAGGAGCATCTTCATACTTCCCGTGATCCGCCCCACCCTCACCTAGGTATTAATACATCATCCCATCCCTCCCAGAGACATCAGTTAAAGAAATATTCTATACAATCAACCCAAGTGAGTACGATTAATGTAAATATGAACTTCTCTCGAACAATGTCAAAGGTAGCATCGACAGCAGGACAGACCGCTGGCAGCGGCAGATACATCTATCCCGCCGAAACATCCCGCCATCTCGCCACCATCCTGGGATTTCCATCCCGACACTCCATCGCCTCAGCCTACTATGACAGTGCATGCACCGACATAGCCAATCTGGCCTCTGCAATCTCAGCCTTCGAGCCAGTGCGCTTGTACTCGCGACCTGAAGACCTCCCAAAAGCCCAGTCGATGGTCAACGAGGCCATCCCAAAGTATACCGGCAACGCCTCGAATATCTTCTTCATCCCGTGTCCCACAAATCATCTCTGGGTTCGGGATACGGGGCCCGTATATGTGCTCGGCGCTGACGGTGACACCCGCTCACGCCGGTTCGCCATCAACTTTCGGTTCCGTGAGTGGGGTAAGAGGGAACAGATGGGGAGTGCGGAGCGCGCCGCCGATGGACTCGACTGGCCTACCATGACCACTGAGCAACTAGACGAGAACGCCACTTTTGCTAGGAGGGTCATAGAGTCCGATGTCTCTCCTTCTCCGGTGACACTCGTCGAGTCCAGAGTCTGTCTTGAAGGCGGCGCACTAGTCGTGGACGGGGAGGGTACGCTCCTAGCCACAGAAAGCAGCATCATCAACGATAACCGCAACCCGGGTCTTTCACGGAGCGAGATCGAAGCAGAGCTACGCCGCTTGCTGGGCGTTGAGAAAATCATCTGGTTCCCTGGCCGGAAAGGGCTCGATATCACTGACGTGCATGCCGATGCTGAGGTCAATTTTATCCGGCCGGGGGTGGTTGTTCTTTCGCGGCCGCATGCGAGTGTGCCTCGGCCGTGGCTTGAGGTTTACGAGGAAATCCGGGAGATTCTCACTCGGGAAGTGGACGCCAAGGGGCGTCCGTTTGAGATCCATACGGTGGACGAGCCGGAGCCTAGTGGTCTCGGGGAATTGTCGTACGATGAACCGGCGACCAACTATGTGAACTTTTACTTTGTCAATGGCGGCTTGATCCTACCTCAGTTTGGCAATGAAGTGAGAGATCGGGAGGCTGTGGAAACCTTTCAAAAGCTATGTCCTGGCCGAGTGATACGCCCTGTGTATGTGCATACGCTTCCATTAGCTGGTGGTGTGATTCACTGTGCGACTCAGCCTGTTATCGCTGTCGAAGAGGACTAAGGTGGTGGGATAGAGTACGAGGGGAGTTGGAATGGCATATATTTCAATCACTAGAAAGAAGGGGCTATTTTGTTCTTGTTCCGTTATCCTAGGTGGCAGCATCTAACTGCTAGAGTATGCTGCTAGAGTAAGCCACTCCACTGGACCCCTGTTCTGATTATAGAGGCTAGGCAGCAAGACTACAAGATTACCGCCTCTAGCCGATATAAAATATGAGTCACATAATCCAAAGACACATGGTTCCTCCAACTTCAATCCGTAATCCACCACAATCATGAAAGCAGCATCTCTCTCCACCACATGCCTCCTCGAACCCGCCATCCTACACGACACAGATCAATTCGCCGAGCTACAAAGACAACGCACAATCTGCGGCTGGTTCTCCGACCCGCAGACCCTCCAGAAATGGAAACAAAAACAACAAGAAAACCTCAAAGCCCTCTTCTGGATCACCATCCCCGGTGATGAGAAAAGCATTCGCGCAGGCCACATCGCCCTCGACGCCTACTGCGACCCGCCGTCCCCCGACCTCGCGCGCGCAGACAAGTCTGTGCTGACAATCAGCTCGTTCTTCGTCCTACCTGAATACCGCTCCTACGGGCTGGGACGTGCTGCAATGCGCTTGATCGAGGAAATGGCCGTCGTGGAGCCGTACGGTAGTCCGCGCTGCCGATTCCTTACGCTCAATGCGCTGAGTAAACGCTATGTGTATGACGAGGGGCCTGAGTGGCGGGGCCTCTGGGGGAGACTGGGCATGCAGCCGCCGGCGTTTAGTATCCAGGAGTGGTATGAGAGCCTTGGGTATGTTAGTTGGAAGGAGGAGCCGCTTTATGAGGCGAGGACGCTGGATGGGGAGGTGGTTAAGCTGTGGGAGGCGTTCATGAGGAAGGGGGTGCAGGGGGAGGCTTCTGCGATTGTTGATTAATAGACTGCATTCTGTACGTTGTACGTCGTCTAGGACGACGCCAGCCTATCGCTATTGTTCCTCACTCGGGCGCCTCTCCTGCCGGAGTCAACATGACCGGGCTTGGGGTGAATGGCGAGCGATACATCAGGTTGGTGAGGAGAATGTGTCCAGTGTGTTCGTGGGTATATATATATCGAGAGAGAGAAGAGAGAGAGCAAGGAGGGTTACAGGTCAGTGGAGCAGATGGCCAGTTCCAGAATACTCCTCTCTGGGAGACGAGTGCAGGGAATGCTAAAGCATACAAAATCTGATACACTTGTGTATAAGACTATGCTACTACTCCACAGCAAGCCCAAAAATTGAATGCATACTGTGTGTATAGTCACAATAACTCAAAGTCAGACCCATCAAGATACAACTCCAACATCCGCCGACTCTCCTCCAGCACATCACAGCGAAAATTATGCTCCATAAACTCCGGCGGCGATGAAGGGATCTTGGCCCCTGCCGGCATATACTGCTGCGCGCGTTCCCTGACCTTCCACCCCTGGTCCTGTCCGGCATTGGAGAAGATTTGTATCACAGACGCACGGTTGACACGCACCTTTTCAAACAGCGCTAGACGATTTCGGACCTCGTCTTGGGTCGGGTGATCCGGCATGCGGGCGAAGATCTCACCCAAGGCACCGGCGTCCTCGATCGCCTGGGCGCCGCCTTGGCCCTGGTCTGCAGAGGTCAGCTACTTCAGCGGATCATGGGCAAAGACGTACGAGGGAGCATTGGGTGTGCTGCATCGCCGATCAGCACAAGCCGTCCGCGGGTCCAGGTTGCGATGGGATCGCGGTAGAGAAGCGGCCAGCGTTTAACGATTGTTGCTTTTCTGTGCTTGGTTAGTGTGCTGTTGGGATGAACGTCAACAGGCTTACTTGATGATACTGAGAAGCGTTGGGTGGAAGTCGTGGTACTGAGCGAGAACGTCGTCGACATCAGCGGACAAGTCCCAGTCTATCCTAGATGGTCAGTCCCATGAAGGGCGAACTGCACATATACGGAGAGCAACCTTCTTTTTGGCCATCGCCACGATCATCCATATGTATGCCAACAAAATTTTCGACAGTGTTACTGGTCCCCATGAGTTGATGCGTCACAATACTCAAAGGTTGGCGGACTTACTCGGCGCACGAATACCAGATTAGTCGTCGCACACCTTCCGCAAAGTAAATCCTCATTAGACCATCCTCCAGAAGGTGGGCCGTCTCAGGATCCCGCCTGATATCCTCCGTCGGGATTAGAAATCGAAATGCAGCGGAGCCTGTCGACACAGCCGGTGTAGCATGCCCGATAACCTGGTGAATGGCGGTAGTATGCACACCGTCCGCAGCAACAACAAGATCCGCTCGATGAACTGACCCATCAGACAAACTGACCGACCCGTTCTCAGCATTGAAGGCAACAACCTCTGACCGCAAGATGATCTCCACAGGGACTCCAGGCGCATCGGGTGCAGTCGCCAGGCGTCGCAGTTCCGAGTGCAAGTCGACCCGATGAGCCAGATACCAGGGCGCACCATACGTCTCAGCAAAGTGAGAGCAATCTACTCCTACTGTCGAGGTGAGCGATGCCCCTGGTATTACCATCGTTCGAAGACCCGTCACCAGGCGAGCTCTCCTAGGGGTGAAACCCCAGTGTAAGAGAATCCGGGAGGCGTTTGGCTGGACATGGATTGCCGCACCGACTTCACGGAGGAACGAAGAGCGTTCGAAGATCTGTCTTGCTTAGCTCTGCTGAAGTCAACCTGGGCTGATAGATACTCACCTGGACCTTGTGGTCGGCGCGACGGAGTCCAATCGCCGCGGACAGTCCGGCGATGCCCCCGCCAACTATTATGACCTTCATCCGTGAGTATATCAGGCTGTCGGGGTATGATTTAAACTATGTAGGAAGGTAGGTATCCGATAAACAGCTGAATTGCGGCCCTTATCTCTCAGATATTTGCGGGGTAAGGGTCGTCAGTTCACCGACTGGACAAGGGGGAGATGCATATTCAATGCATCAAACCCTTGCCTGATAGGGAATCATGCATATGCATCAACGTTCAGGTACTAATACTACACTTACGAATGGCGGTGATACAAGGTGAAGCTACGCTGATAAATCGAGATATGCATTCAAACTGGATATGATACTGGAACGGACAACAGACGGACGAAAAGGTAGACGAGCCCACGAGTCAACGAACAACCACTCAATGCAATAGCCCGACACGACGATTCTCTCCAAAAGAAATCAAACCAGCAGCCACTCTTCGCCTGTAAACAAGTCCATCAAAGCCTTGTTACCATACCGCCCCGCCAGACTAGCTGCAGTATCACCCGCATCACTGACAAGCGTTGCATCAGCACCACGCGAGAGAAGAAAGACGGCGACTTCCGGAAAATGATTAGAAGCCGCAGCCCTCATGAGAGGCGTCATACCATCCAAAGCCTTCTCATTGATAGTCCCCGGCGACCGAACCGCAATCCACCCCAGAAACTCCAGATCGGTGGCACACTCCGCCGCCGCATGCCAGGCCGTCTCGCCGGAGACGCCATGAACAAACGCAGCCAGATCGACCCCATCAGCCAGCAGAAACTCCGCCAAACGGGCATCGCAGAATCTGCACGGCGCGTACATGGCGTCGTCAGACAATCTGCGCTGCTGGCTGGGGAGGTGTCGGATGCGGTTCCACAAGTGCGCGAAGATCGATACATCCCAGGTCGCGGCGAGGGAGATGAACGTGCCGTCTTCGCAGTCGTGGTGGCGCCGATGCGTCCGCAAAGGTTCCACTGGGGTGGACGCATCAATGATGTACCAAGAGATGCGTTCAGCTTTAGAGGCCACCGCCAGGCCGAGAAGCTTCCAGCCGCTGCGGCTGTAGTGCTGGAGGTTGAGGCCGGCGTCGACGAGACTCTTCAGGGTTTTGACGCGGTCGTACCTGATAATGTCAGTGATGGGGTCCGAGGAGTGATCGGTCAGTTTCCTGAAGGCTTTGGCGCTTGGGACGATGTAGATGTTGTTGTCGATCAACCGTTTCTGCACGATGTCTTTGGCATGGGGTGACCCCTACATGATAGGGCAAAGGGTGCCATTCTTCGTTTCGATCCAACCTTCACTGCCCATACAGTGAAGACACCAAAAAAGCCCATCTGGATCATGGCTACTGATCCTCGGCTAAATAACACTGTTTCACTAGTATCTTCATATATCCACGTCATTTTCTCTTATATACATGAACTTCGAGCCACTCCTCAATATCTTCATCCTCGGCCTCCTCTAGTAGTCTCCAGATCCGCCGACGATTTCGCAAGCGGAGGGGAGCGTGCTCTAAAGGTTGCCCTGGTTCAAACACCTCCACTTGTGCAAGGGTGCGAACAAGGCGCTCCCAATCCCAAGCTTCTTCTGCTTCGAATGTCGGAAGGTCCACCGCATCGGATGCCACATGGCAGCTCTGTAGGGCGGAGATGTCCAAATCCCAAAGCCATGGTAAAATCTGCTGGTTGAAAAGCAAGTCACGCCACAGCCTTGACGGTAAGGAACGGGTGCATGTTTGCTCGGGGTTGATAAAAGGGTGTAAATTTTTATAGATCATGTCGTGGAGCTCAGTGGGTAGTGCCTCCAGTTCAAGAGATATACCAGATCGTCCTTGCAAGGACGGCGGAAGAGGCCGCAGGTATGAAAGGATCTCCTGAGTGAGTCCTGGTATGGGATATGGTGCCATTTCGTATTCCTAATGGCAGGCTGTTAGTGATGGGATGGAAGCACCATAGGTTATACTTATGCAGAACTCACATAGACCTTCTGGTCTCCAAAAGCCCACGTGACATCGTGAAAGAGCTTGGTGTCCCGAAAGTAATAGAGATGTGGTTCAACTGCACGTCGGGGGTAAAATGAGCCGTTGAGTCCAAGGGGATAATCAAAAAATTGCACCCTGGTTAATCGTTGTTCAAACACTTCATAGAACTGGCTGAGAGTGGTGGGGCGCTTGGGGCCAACCGACACTCCAGCTTTCAGAAGAGTCTGGCGATAGTCTACCAGACGTCGCATCATGTCAAGGCATTCTGAATGTACCGTTACATACGGGTACTCCGTATATAGATCGTGGACTAATTTCGATGAGTGCTCCCAATAACGCATGGGTTCTAATTTTGCCAACCGCTCCCCATAATGCACACCGTCGATCTCGATCTCTAAGGAATCAGAAATCTCTTTGGCAGATTATAGGTTTCGTACAAGAATGAGAGTTGAAAGAGTTACCCACCATCTATTCCGAGCACTTCTAGCGGTAGATCATGATTTGGCAGGCTCGCAATATCCCAATCTTCCTCATAGTGATAATTCTCAGCTCGGATGGCCTGCGGTACAAACCACTTGTACCTCTCAAGATTCTTGTTTCGCACTTTTGCTTCCACCACCTGATCTTTATAAGTGGACTATTGATTTTAGGGGGACTGAAGAAGAGCTCACAAAGCTTGGGGCACCACAGACAACACAGCATATATCTTCCGCGTGATAGCCCTTATCGAATCGCTCGAATTCGAAGAGATCGCCCTCGGATGGAAGCTCGCTGGGGTGGAAATCCATGGCAGATGAGAAGGAACTTTCGGATTTCGATCCAGGAACACGGACACAAAAAGCAAGATAATGGATAATAAATGACTCAGACAAGGTTACATCTTTTAGCGCCTTTAAGTATACTAAACAAAATACCTAGCATGTGAACAAATCAATATACTCTGTTTATTGGTTAGTTCTACTGGTTGGCTTGGCGCTGTATGTCTATTTTATGAGTTTGTAATTAGCATAGTTGTTCATTTGCTCTTTTCCATAGTACATACAGTGGACTCAATTGACCACCTGGTCATAATGAAACTTCTAAGTCGGTAATATGCACCCACACAGAGTAGTTTACTGTAGTATTTAGCGGATTCTTATTAACAAATTCTATTCTTTACGTAGTGTGTACTAGGTAGTTCTCAATTTTTCAAATTATCAACTATAGTACGGAGTAGTCCGAATCCCAGCTGACTCACATCATGTCTCATGATAGTTTTCAGCATGCAGTGAGTTGAACTGTCAGCGTACAGAGTTACCTTCATCGTTACCGTTGCTTCTCTGCCCAAAGCTGACATTGCACTTTCATTACAGATATAAACTGTCCAAAGTCACCAGTCTTACTGGAAGGTTTTCTAGTTTGTTAACCAGTTGTGAAGCAAGACGAAGTCTTTGCAACGTTCAGGCTGTCTGAGGTGCTGAATGCTGGGTGGCTGGGGCTGCCAAAAGTGGGCTAAGCTGAGAAATATCGACTGCTTCAATCACATGCCCGTTGGCAAGCCTTAGGGGATGAGTACAGCCAGAGAAATACCTGCCTCAGATTCCGTGAATGGTGTTTCTCTATTCTTCTGGTGCCCAGGGAATCAATTATCATGTCATTGAAGAATGACGGTTTGAGAGTCGCTCTACAATAGTAAGCGTGGAAGGAAGAAAGTCTATTTCGTTGTCTCCTTTGCCATTTACACCGATTTGGTGTCAATTCGTGGCTGTGCTAGATGCTCGCTGATTATATGAGTCCCTTGCCCACTGCTTTTCAACTTTAAGCATGCTTGCACCGGTTGCTCTCGCGGCAGCATCACTATCAAGGTGCTTCGGGCCAACCTTCGGTTTTTCACCGTCTGTTGATTCTACTGTACCAGGTCTGCACCAGGCACTCGTAACAGCCCTAACTCCGAATCACATCGCACTGAGGACTCCTGGCATACTGCACATGGCCTTTAGATGACCCTTTTGGTCGGGTACAATCAAATCTGCTAGATGAACAGGTGGGCAACTCTCATTAAGGACCCACTCCGAGCAAGACGTCGACGAGTATCTGGTTTCTTCCTTTTCCCGCTTCCCGTGCAGAGTCACTACCGTAGTGTGATTTTCTTCACACTTATGATAGTCTGGAGTATTCGCAATGGTCATTGCTACCTAGTCTTTTTCCACTGAGAGTCTACGAGGCATTGAGGTTGATTAGCCGCTCAATTCAGGAGAAAGACTGCGGGCACGCTTCGTTGACGTTGAGCAACAACTAGGTGCTGGTCTTGGTAAGTATAGCATTAGCAAGCTCACCGTCGGACTCGATGATCTTCCACAGTTCTGGGGTCTCGGGGTACTTTAGACCGGCAGGGGAGATTTTGTACAGCTCTGATGCCATTTTCGCAGGTTCGCAAGGACAACTGTAGAACAACTTGGAGGGAGAGTGATTGAATTGGACGGAGTTAGATACTAGGAAGTTATCTCGCTGGACAGACATGCAGTCTTATAGAGCTCACCCATCCATTGTCTTGGATTTGGCCCATCTGTCTTGAATCTGATCGGTCATTGCCTCTGAGCATGAGGCAGTTGCCGCCTGGTGTCGCCCTGACTATGTGAGACAATTGTGAACTATAGGGGAATATAAGGCATTGTTCTTTGTTTCCATCCTCAGGGAAGATTTATTGGTCCTGGAATACAATGCATTGTTTCATCCTCCTTTGTCCCAGCCGAAATGTCGCATATGGGAGAAACAACAATGCATTGTACCTCTACGACTGAGAGACACTCGGAGGGAGACACTCGGAGACTGACATGTCGAATCTTGTTGTGGCACAGACAAGACTCAGCTATATCGAAGTCCATGTCATGATCTACTGATTGTCAGGTTACCGCAGTCTTATGCACGCCAAATGGCCAAAAATGGAACTATGACAATATTGAGAATAAGATATGGCCGAACAAAAATTGTATCGGAGAGTCCAAGCAGAACAAAATTTTACAAACCCATACTCTGGGCACGGTGTTCTTACACAGGTGTCTTTCATATGTATTCAGGCTGCTGAGGTAGGCAATCTGGCCATGCCTTGTCTTATAGCCACATCTGTTACTTATCGGTGCTTTATGTTTTCCAATAGCACATTCGTAAGTCTTTGCCTCCCTTTGATATCATCATGCATGGTCTAGTGAGGGAGGTTGAGCAATAGTTTCACACACACCCAGTTGACACTCCGCAACAAATCTCTTGGATTAACCATTAGAGTACAGGGTGGGTGCTGAATACTTGGGGGCAAAGTCAGTACAAGAAAAAAGTGTCCGCGAGCTGAGCTCTGGTTGATTCAGTGACGGAAAACTTTTAACTATGTACAATTGAGGCGTGCCAGCCATGTACATCTACTGAGGAGAAACCTTCAGCTTAGGGCGACAGTCTTCTCTTGAATGAGGTGGAGACGTATATAGACAGAATATATAACCTGTTTTTTCCAATTGCGCTATTACCCTGACATAGCCGCAGCAGCTTCACCTTCGTGAATCGTGATCAATCATCAACTATCGAATCTCTCAGTCGAAGTTGCCCGGTAATATTTTGTTATATACGACAAAAAGGACCATTTTCCGCCAATAGGGCTGGTAGCTCAGTGGTAGAGCGTGAGATTGCAAATCTTAAGGTCGCGTGTTCGATCCACGCTTAGCCCTTCTTTTTTGCGCGTCTTTCACATCCCTTTCTCCGTCCTATCTTCTCTTTTTTATTCTCTAAATCTCCTAATCTCGTGTCAGTTGCCATGGACAAACTTTTGAAGACTGGTTTGCATTGTGAATTTCATCGTATCTACTCGTCCTCCTTACGACATCAACCTGAGACATAATTGAGTCTATGTCAGAGACGGAGACACGCAAACTCATATATCATCCTACAAAGGTCGGAAGTGATATCTGGAGGCTAGATCAAAAAAAAGTGTCATCGTGTATGGACATACAAATGAAATGAGCCGCTGAGGCCAGTTGGTATCAGTAATATACATATCCCACCCAAAACACCCCACCTTCCTACAAGTATTCACCTCCCCCGTTTCACCTCGTACATAGTGGTAACCTGTATCCCCTCACCGAACTTGCCCAACTCTTCATCCACCTGCCGACCATGACCGCCACTCACATCGTTAACGAAGGCAGGCGCGTTCTGGTCGCGAAGGATGAACTCGTCGCTGGCGTGATCGCCCAGTTTACTCGTATGCGATGTGAGGGGGTCCGGCTTGGATTTGCCGAAGACGGAGAGGGAGTAGCTGCCGCTTCGGCCGAAGCGCTGCGCGTTCTTGGAGGAGGGGTCCTTGGAGGAGCCGAGCCAGACGGAGGTGCTGAAGAGGGGTTTGATGCAGGGGGCGTTGACGGCGATGATGGCGACGAACTGTTGGGTTAGCTGTTAGTCAATTTAAAGGAAGTTGGTTGGGGTAGGGGATGGGGCGTACGGTCTCGCGGATGGCCCAGATGGTGCTCGTGTTGATGCTGTTGATGCTCTGCAGAGAGAGGATGCAGCGGAGGAGGGTTGCACACATGACGAAGACACCGCCGCAGAGGAGGACGCCGATGACGAGTTTTCTGATTAGTTAGTGTTTGCATCCGCCGGTTAGAGGGTGACGTGCGTACCGGCGCAATGCTAATCGAACTTTGGCTAGCAGGGGAACCGGAATCGAGACAAGGATGGCGTCCGTTCTGTGCTGGTTAGTCTGCGCGGCTTGATCCTCCATATGCGACTTACGAGACGTTGGTTACAGCGAGGACGATGTAGTTGATTCTGTCGACGGTGCAGTGATCTATGTGGTATCACTGTCAGCACGCATCGTCATATGCGGAATTTCAGTGATGCTACCTACCTCCAGGATCCGGGTTTATCTGCCAATGCTTCTGTATCGGTTGACAGTGGAAGAAGATGGTGAAGATGACCGCGACATAGGTACACGCGCACAGCACCGCGCTGACCTTGACGAGCTTCTGCTGCACGAGACCCAGTCTACCATGGTTAGCATCTCGTGGCCACCATTCTCTTCTAAGTCTAGGGTGCAGGAAACGTACGTCAAGCGGTTGTAGAAGAACAACATGCAGGCCTTGAGACACCAGATGAGTGTCACATAGCAGGTCCATCCCGCGAGCAGACATTTGGAGCCAATAACAAGACTGTTGACCTGCTCTGGAGTCATGGCGGCTCGCTGAGCATCAGTGAGGCCGATGTTGGCACCATGTTGGCCTGTACGGTTAGTTGATTATCCATCGCAGAATCGCAGATCGGTCGATGTCTTACCGATGAGTTCCAACATGGTAAGTTCGGCCTGCATATCTCTGTCAATAGACGTGCCATTCTGCAGACGACACGAGAGAACCCACAGTCCAAAACAGCAATGATGCGATGGCAAAGTAATCATCGCCTTGCCAGTTCTTCACTCCAACCACCTTCCATCGAGCAAATATTCGGCCAACAATGATGACAACCCCAATCCCATATTCTGTCCAAGCCTCCTTCTGAAATGGAGTTGCTCCCATCTTGGTAGACTGAACAATAAGCAACGACAGGACGTGGGACGATATTGATCGTACGATGCCTGATGCCTTAGGTGCTGTCTCTTAAATGAATCCCAGCGCAAGTTGTCCCGAATGGAACCTGCTAACTCATGCAGTAGGAGTTGACACGTCCACTAGCATAGACTGTTAGTGGATCTGCGTCCGGTAAAATAGCTCCAAGCTTTGTCTGCAACGGGGCATTGGAGGTGCACGTCAGGGGAAATTCAGAGACGTCGAGACAAGAACTTGGTTCCGAGAACGGCCATCTAGGTTTGTAGGCTCCCGATCCAGGCCTTTGGGCTGTCGTTGACTGGTGAGGATGGAATCCGATGGATAGGGTTATGGTAACTCTCGTAAAAGTGGAAAATCTAATCAGACAAAGGACCTTGTTGAGATGATCTACATAATAATAAGGTATTTAGTCGACGCCAATACACCCTGCCTCGATATGGACAATGCCCTGTTGGATTGTCGGGAGGACCTTCCAGCCTTCCAAGAGTGCAATAGAATGCGACATGGGTCATTGAAGCTTCCATACCA
Source organism: Scortechinia acanthostroma (assembly GCA_011319215.2). Classification (NCBI taxonomy): domain Eukaryota; kingdom Fungi; phylum Ascomycota; class Sordariomycetes; order Coronophorales; family Scortechiniaceae; genus Scortechinia; species Scortechinia acanthostroma. Next base: position 100,314 of record JAABUG020127175.1, read on the forward strand.
TTATTCTCTAGACTGCTGCCCAGTTTACTTGGCTGATGGCGATCGTTGAAAGTCTAAAACACCCCTGACAAGGGTTATTACTCATAGAAAGTCGCATTAGGGTTAACAAGCGAGAGACGGCGACAAATGCTGGAACAATGCCTTTGTCAACAAGCCATTGCTCTAAGGGGCGCACACTACATTTGCACCATCTGCTTCCGCTGTGTATGGTCTCTAACAGAAGACTGAGACAGCAATGAATTGTGCTGTCTACAAGAACTACTTTGTACTCTCTCTAGATTCCTAAGTGTAACATGTGAGATTGGGTTGGCTGATGTGGGACCGGCGAGTGAAATACGAGGCTGTCCCCATTTTGGACGAGGTGGCACTTGATGCTTTTAATGCCGCCATGTCTGCTTCTAAACTCTTACGGTAGTGTGCACGATGAAAGAATTTGTTTTTCCAGCCTCCTACGTATGAGTCGAATAATCTGTGGTTATGAATGGCCGACAATTGCCTTCTCTCCGAGTAAGGAAACAGATCACGACGGTACGATCTTACTACAACCTAATGGTACAAGCAATTAAGGAGAGAGTCTAGACTGATATCGTTCAATAACGTCCCATGCTCGTTTTTAAGGTTGATTGGCCCACACCGGTGCGGTATGAGCTTCCCCAACGGTCTGTAGTAAAAAGGGACCCACGTCTATGTACTATATTGTATAACTATCTAGATATGGGGTGAGAGAAACTGGAAAGCCCATGTGCTAGCTCCTAACGGTAACATGTTAGGTAATTGTGCTACGAACCAAGTAGAGAGGTACTTTATTATTTACTAAATTGACACCCTTCGGAGCTCGAAAAGTGGGCTCCAGCGGGGGATTTGGAGCCATTTCTGTTCGTGTCCAAGGAACAAGGCACAACCCGACAACCACTTACCAGAACCAGTAAAAGAGCAGCGTTGCCCTCTCGAGGAGCTTCCTGTCTTGGGCCAGGGCAGATCAGATCCACTATTTTTCTGGGGTGATTTCAAGCCAATGCAATTTTAGTCACGGCCGTTGAACTTTGAGCACGGGGCGTATGGAGGAGACCTGTCATATGTGCACGCACACTTGGCTTTTGAACTGCATTATGCACGGGTTGTGTTCTGCAGAGAAGATTCCATCCGATTTACTACAATATTTCTTTTTCTGCGTCGTCTTAGGCCCATCGATATCAATTGTAAAGATTGAGAACATCCATGGAAGAGGACATGTCACAAGCTGTCTGTCCGAGGGAAGGAATAAGGATCGCCGGTTCTTCCCGCCAAGAGGAGACCAGCAGGGATGATGCAGAAATAGACACAGACTATTCTGGATATTTATCTCAGGAGCAAATGCCCTGTCGTAACGTTGTCGCAGGAGGAGTTCTGGCCCCAATCTCTCTGGTTTTGGAGTATAGACCCATTCATAAGAAGATGATCGTCAATGAAGCTTCAGGGCTTCCGATGAAGCATCCAATGAGAGACCATTATAAACGACAATATACGTCCGTCAGGCTAATAGAGTTCAGTCGTCAGACAACGGCCTGGACGGAGTATAGTTTTCCGGATGCGCATCCCATTTTTCGTCGACAGGCGAGAACCTGACAGCTTCGGACTCCTGCGCGTCGACCCCGCTCGCACATGCTGCGTCTTTCCCCCTGGACATGGTCAGACAGCCTGATTCTCCTGTGTCTCCTCGAAGTGGTAGGAGTGAATGGCTCGGTGGCACAGAGATCGTAGCTGCGCCTTTACCCCTCTTGCACATGAACCCCGTCCTCCATAATAAGGGGGATTCTTCATCGAGATGATACTCCAACCTGACTTCGACACTCTTCTCAAACTCAATTTTCCAATCAAGAAAGACAAATAGACGGCATCATGGGTTCGATCGTGGATACGCAAGATGTATATGACTACATCATATGCGGGTGAGTATACCCCCCAGATACCACTCGTTGCACTAACTCACCACTTCTAGAGGAGGAACCTCTGGCTGTGTAGTTGCAGGCCGTCTTGCCGAGAATCCAGATATCAAAATCCTCGTCATCGAAGCCGGACAACACAATCAGGACCTGGAAAATGTACACATGGCTGGAGGGTATGTGATATACAAGGGTTGATCTCATCGCCTCCGGCTGACTCCTAACATAGCTGGTCAAACAACTTTGACTCAGAGACCGACTGGAACCTGGTCACAAGCCCGATGCCTGGAGTCGACAATCGCCAGGTGAAACTGAGTCGTGGTCGGTTTCTCGGCGGTTCCAGTGGATGCAATGGTACACTGTGCATACGAGGTGCCAAACAGGATTACGATGACTGGGGTCTGGAAGGTTGGAGTGGCGAGGAGTTCTTTGCTGCCATGAGAAAGGTATCTTTTCCCTTCCAAATGTGGATGTGGGTATCACTGACTTTATAGGCGGAAACCTTCCACCCCAAGCCCTGGTTCAAAGCGGACGAGAAGAGTCACGGGTATTCTGGGCCTCTGCACACCGAGCCGCATGACCTCGCCCCGATTGCCAATCTCCTCCTGGATTCGTTCGTCTCACATGGTTTGCCTCTACACCACGACATGTTCAGCACCGGCGACATACCTCATGGATGCGGCCACGTGCCTCGAACGGTATACAAGGGCATTCGGTCCACTGCGGCGGACTACATCACCAAGGAATACCACCGCAATAATGTGACGATCCAGACAGACACCACCGTCGACCGCGTTGTGCTCGAACAGGGTCCCGATGGGCTCCGAGCCACCAGCGTCATCACTCAGCTGGCAGACGGGACGCCGCGCACATTCCACGCGCGAAAGGAGATCATCATCTCTGGAGGAGCATACTGCAGTCCCGCCATCCTTATGCGCTCGGGAATCGGAGCTCGCGAGGAATTGGAGCAGCACGGCATTCCCTGCCAGGTTGATCTCCCTGGCGTGGGCAAGAACCTCCTGGACCACTTGGTAAGACCATCCTCTGTGGACACATATACATGTACTGACGTGGCAGATCGTCTTCATGTTCTACGAAACCGAAAAAGAAGGCCTCACGACAGACTTCCACGTCTACCACGACAACAACCTCGCCAAAACCTACCAGCAGTGGAAAGAACACAAGTCCGGCTTCCTCTCCACCTTTCCCTTCGGCTCCTTCGCATTCGCCCGGCTCGACGACCGTCTAAAGGACGAGCCGCTCTGGCGCGACGCACCCCGCCAACCCGGCCGCGACCCCATGGGCCTCACCCCCAAACAACCCAGCATCGAGTTCTTCACGACGGAGTGCTACGGCGGCCCAAAGCAGTACAACCAGTTCCCCATCGATCACAAACACGCCTTTTCCATGATCGCCGAGCTGTTCGCGCCCAAGTCCCGCGGCACGGTGACGCTCAAGTCCAAGGATCCATTGGAGAACCCGGTCATCGATTGCAACTATCTGTCTGACCCGCTGGATCTGCTCGTTTTGAGCGAGGCGTGCCGCTTTGGCAACGAGATTGTTATGAACGGTGCTGGAACGAAGGATATCGTCAAGGGCTCGTGGCCGCCGAATCTCAACCATCATACGTACAAGACGAGGGAGGAGTGGATCCCGTATGTCAAGGAGCATGCCACAACTTGTAAGTCACTCCCAGTGGGTGGTTGAATATCTACTAATAGGATAGGCTATCACGCCGCCGGCACATGCGCCATGGGCAAAGATGATAATCCGATGGCGGTGCTGGACAACAAGCTGCGGGTGAGGGGGGTTGCCGGTCTCCGAGTGGCGGATTGCAGTGTCATGCCCACGCTGCACGGAGGCCATACTCAGATGCCTGCGTATGGCATTGGGGAAAAGTGTGCTGAGTTGATCAAGGAGACGTGGTGACCTAGCCTGTTGTCAATGTCATGTACAACGGCGTAGTAAGGCTGGCAGAAGCCAACAGTCAGTAATGAAGCGCAGTGTTGAGTGGTCAATATTGAACTCTAATGCACTACATTCATGAGGAGACCCTAGCGCGCCTACAGATATGCCTTTTACTGATTGGTAGACAAATCGTAATAGCATAATAGCATATGGCTGGTTGGCTGGTAGGGCTGAGTTAAAATAATCAAGCTTATGGGAACCCTTGAAGTCCGCTCCGTAGGCCCACCCAAGTAGACTGGTCGTGGATTGGATATGGGTTGAACCCCTTTATGTCTGATCCAACCCATGGGGATAATGGGTTGAACCCAGATCCACACATTTTGCGGATTTCCCGGATTGGGTGGGTTGGATATGGATTTACAGATTGGGTCAGCCAGTCTACACCCAAGTGCCTTCCCATGAGATCAATATTGAAGCAAGTATACATGCTAGAACTTTTATCACTTGCAACAGGTCTTGGATTCCCGAAGGGCAGTGATTATATCCCTTTGGGAATATTAGTAGGCAACCTTTGCCCAAAAGCTAAGAACAGCTACATGTCATCAATCACCATCCGAGTATAACTGCGTCAAGAAAGCATACCATCAAGCCAACACGCAGACAGTATGCAACGGCAATAATGAAAGTGATGCGAGAAACATATCTTACGAGCTCTATCGAGGCCTCTAGATATCGGAAAAAGTGCAATACCAACTTTATCCAGGTGTTCGGACGGAGGGCTTATAACCAGGTAGGAGTGCTGGTACAAGCATTCCCGGGGCTCATCCCTTGCTCGCTTGGAATGCCACTGACTAACATGCTCGGAGCCTCGCACAAGCTGATAAGGCTTGTAGAGAGGTACTTGTGTCGAAAATAGGAATGAGGTCAGTGATATCTTTTCTGGTAGTTGTAGCCATAAGTTCTCTTGATTCGGGTCAAGTGATGAGGACGGTTTAGATGTATGCAACTAATACTTGCTTACGATTTATGCATCAAATCAGAAGATATTGCTCAGAGTCACCTATGCAATAGCCAGCACCTTAAGAAAGAAAACCATTACATAATGAGTTCTGTCGGTCTGTTCTGCTGTCCAGCGTTCAACAGGTGGACAGTCGACTCCTTGTTGGGCAGTGGGCACAGGATCAAGAGCCTTCCGATCCCCACATATCTCAGAGCTTATACTGTTGAAGAATGTAGCTGGCAAATACTCCGAGCGCCAAAGTCACTTTCGAGCTCTAAGCTCTTGCATCAGAATGAAACTTTCCTGCAGGTTGTCGGTCTGCTCTATCCCGGAGCATGTTGATCGGAGTTATGACGAAAGATGAGCGAGCTCCTTTTTGCGCAGACAGTGACCACTGTAAGCTGTATCATAGGCAAATCTCATCGGTCGGCTGTTTCATATTACACGATTTACCTAAACCTACGCTTGCTCTGACCAGACGTCATCGAGCACGTCTCAGGTTGTTCATAATTCTGGCTCGTATACTTGCTACACGCCAGGATTGATTGCTGTGGAACGGTAAGAAGCCTCAAATTAGGGCACAGCGACCTGAGCAGCAGCCCGCGTTCGCCAAGCTTCTACGCAAAGCATTACGCAAATGTCGTGGGAGAGCGAGCAGTGTGGGTTGGCAGTGACTATTCGTCACTGAACACACAGCTCAAGCTCAAGAAGATGGGGATTTCCGCATCATCCCAAACGGGCTAGGTATACATACCAATGGCACGGCGATTGACCTGATCGACACGATCTGTCCTTGTTTCATTCCCTCGGGAACATCCTACATACCAGCACTATCATAAAGCTCTCCGCAAGTGACAACGACAGAAGGGATGATACCCGGTTCTATTCTCTGTCTCTCTCCACTACTCACGGTGATCGCCCTGGCTTCGCGGTCATGGACACGCCTCACCTGATGTTATACGGACCCTTGTGGATCCCAACGCAGAGTATTTCATCATCTTGCCTCTTCGTTTGAGACGAGGCGATTTGGTATTTTTTGGTCCGGATTGCTTGCTTGCTGTTCGGTTCCATGCACTACGATGGCTACCAACGAGCTCGAATCGTTAACCCCAGCCCTCTTCAAAGAGACCTTCTCGCAAACACCGACCGCGTCTGACGACTTCTCGGACGACATCGACGAGTTTGACGACTCGCGGCTACCGCCAGTCGACGGGGGCTACCAAGCATGGCTGTTTCTGGCGGCTTGTTTCATGGTGGAAGGGATAGTATGGGGTGAGTGTCGTTCACAGTATCCAGACAAGCAGCAGAAGTTGACAGATGAGAGGATTCGCTCAATCATTCGGGGTGTTTGAGAACTATTATCGGACTCATGAGCCTTTCTCCGACTCGACCGAGATTGCGTCCATTGGGACCTGCGCAATGGTCAGTTTCCTTCCATGTAAACATGACCACACTGACACGGACTAGGGCTTGGCTTACCTGCCCACACCCATCGTTATCGCCATCATGTTTGCATTCCCTCGAGCTCGGCGCTGGTTTTCAACCGCGGGATTTGTTATCATGTGTCTGGCGCTGGGACTGAGTTCGTTCTCAACCAGCGTCACCCACTTGATCATGTCGCAGGGAGTGGCATACGGAATCGGGGGGTGTCTAGCCTACACCCCGTCCATCCTCTTCCTCTCCGACTGGTTCGTCGAGAAAAAGGGCCTCGCATTCGGCATTGTTTGGGTACGCCTCCCCGTCCCACTTACTTCAATCCAACTAACCAGACAAGAGCGGCTCCGGCCTCACGGGCATCCTCTTCCCCCTCATCCTCCAAACCCTCCTCAACCGCTACGGCTGGCAAACCACCCTCCGCGCCAGCTCCCTCGCGCTCTTCCTCCTCGCCGCCCCGTTCATGACCTTCCACAAGCCCCGCGTCCCAATCCGCCACTCGCACCTCCGCCAGCTCAGCCTCCGCTTCCTCCGCGACAAAGTCTACCTAATCTACCAACTGGGCAACACAATGCAAGCCATCGGCTTCTGGATCCCCTCCATCTTTCTGACCTCATACGCCCGCACTTTAGGGGCTAGTGACTTCCTCGCCTCCCTCACAGTCACCCTCTTCAACCTCATGACCGTCTTCGGCTGCATCTTCACCGGCTACCTGGCCGACCGCCACCACGTCACCAAATGCATCCTCCTCTCCTCCGCCGGCGCCGTCCTCTCCGTCTTCCTCCTGTGGGGCCTAGCCGCGCATATCGCGACCCTGTATATCTTCTGCATCGTGTACGGATTCTTCGCGGGCGGATACTCGTCCTCGTGGTCGGCGCTGTCGCACGAGGTGCAGAAGAGCGAGCGCTCGGCGCATGTGAGCATGGTATTTGCGTTTCTGGAGACGGGGCGCGGCGTCGGGAATGTGGTTAGTGGGCCGTTGAGCGAGGCGTTGCTGAAGCTGGGGGGTTGGAATGCCTCCGGGGTGCCGGGCTTCGGGGCGTATGGGACGGAGTATGGCGTGTTGGTGGTGTTGACTGGGGTGACGGCGTTTCTGGGGGGGTTTGCGTCGATGGCGAGGGTGTTTCGGTGGATTTGAGAGGTCCGTCCTAGTTCTACGGGATATTGTTGTGGTGTACTATACTATACTAAAACTGGATGTGTTTGTAGTGGGGTTGGATCGGATAGAAGCATATAGTACGGAACAGAAAGTAATGTCATTCTAATCTATGTATATGCATTGCCTCATGTCTATAATCTGTACAATGTCTACCCAATAAACCTTCCCTTGGCCCTCTCAAACCACCCCTTGTCAGGAGCAGACGTCTCCCACGAGGTACTCTTCGTCTCCACGCGTCCCGTATCCAGATCCGCCTCGAGAGGCTCCACAAACTTCGTCCGATAGACAATCTTATGCCCCAGATACAACACCACAAACAGGATCGGACAGACATACGCAACAAAGAAACTCGACACATCAAACGCCGGAATCCACGCCGTGAACCCCTGCGTGAAAATAATCAGCACGTTAAAGAAAAGCCCGTAGTACGCCAGCCAGGGCTGCCAGATCGCCTTGTACGGGAGGGTATCCCGGGAGATATTGCGCGCGGCCAGCACGCGCATAAACGCAATGTGGCAGGCGTTGATGGACGCCCAGCAGATGAAGCCGGCTACGCCGGAGATGTTGACTAGCCAGTTGAAGACCTTGCCGCCGGACTCGGAGAGGTTCAGGAAGCCGAGGAGTCCGAAGGCGGCGGTGAAGCCTACGCTGATGTAGGGCACGCCGCGCTGCGTGACCTTGGCGAACCACTGTGGGGCGAAGCCCTCGCGTGCTAGACCGAGGAGCACGCGGCTGCCGCTGTAGACGTTCGAGTTGGCGGCGGAGAGGACAACGGTTAGGAGCACGGCGTTGATCAGGCCGGGTAGGACACGGACGCCAGCGAGATTGGCGGCGATGACCATTGGGGATGCGGATGCATTGGAGGTGGCAGTGACAAGATTGGGGTTATCATAGGGGACCAGCAGACCGATGAAGAAAATCGTCAGGACGAAGAAGATGAGAATGCGGAAAAACGTCTTGCGGATGGCGGAGGGGACTGTCTTCTCAGGGTTCTCTGTCTCTGCGGCAGCGACACCGACGAGCTCGGTGCCTTGGTAGGAGAATCCGGCTTGAATCAGGACGGCCCAGAATCCGACGAATTTGGCGGTATTTACATTTGATTCGATGAGGTACGGTGCAAAGGCACCGGGGTCCTTCCAGGTGTGAAATCCCAGGTAGCCCTGCTTGCCTACACCGGCATCGATGCAGATGGCGAAGATCATGAAACCAAGGACTGTCAGCACCTTGATAGCCGAGAACCAGAACTCGAGCTCTCCATAGAAGCCAACGGGCAGAAAATTGATCAGCGTGATGAACACCCAGAACACCCCGATGAAGATGGCAATCGACAAGTCCTCCCTCCAGTATTGAATGATCATCCCAGAGGCTGTCAATTCCACCGCGTATGTCGACGCCCAGTTGAACCAGTACACCCATCCCATGGCAAAGCCCAGACTGGGATCGACCAGACGTGCCGCATACGAGGTAAAGGCGCCAGCGGTGGGGATGTACGTCGCGACTTCTCCTAGCGAGGTCATCACCGAGTATACGATCAACCCGACAAAGATGTAGGCGATCAAAGCCCCGACTGGACCCGCGTGCGCAATGGCCGTTCCACTGCTGATAAACAGACCGGTTCCAATTGTTCCTCCTGAACGCCGTTAGACTTGACTTGCTTTTCGGTAGAGGATCACTGACCGATGGCAATCATCTGCAAATGTCTATCCTTCAACTGCCGCTTCAGATCCGGCGTCTCCGATTCCTGTACCTCCTCGTTGCTCTCCTCATCGCTGTGATGGTCGCCTCGCAGCGCGTTCACATTATTCGCGCGAAACCGGACCTTGTCTGTCAACCTGCGGCGCTTTTCAGCGCTGGACACCTCCAGGCCTTTGGCATCAGTCATTTCGTGAAGGGCCATTGCCAGGTACGCAGACGGGGTTGGACAGCTGTCACGGTCGCAGTGAAAGCTCAGCTGCCAAAGGCAGATTGTGTCAGATGAAAATTTCTTCCCCTCATTTGTGTCATTTTTTCTGGACCGTGCCTGGCCCTGGCGCCAGTGGAGATACAAATGTCAGAAATTGACGGGAGCATCCACCGGGAGAGGCAAACTATTATGTAAAAGACAGGCAGCTGTCCCTACAAAAGAGAAAGACGAGACGACACGGTTTCTGACAGGAGGAGTGGATCAGGTTCAATCACTAGTGGCCGTAAATACGAGTGCTTGACTTTTTCATAGCCCTCCAGAGGGATATCATGATTCATGATATGTGTAGACCATAGAGCAGAGGAGAGGTTCTTGGATAGAACATAGGCCACCGTTTCGGTAGATGTAGCGTCAAGCATTGCCAAGGCACATTCCACAGTACTATCTGACCTTCAATGGATAAGGGATGAAGACGAGGACAAAGATGTGATCATTCACACTGGCCATTCCCCAGACAACATTACTGTACAGTATCTGCCGCAACTGTGTTGGTGATTCGCGTGTCTGTTTACTTTTGCGAGGATTTTTTCATTCATTCCTGCCTGCGTCTTGGTCATATAGCGCAACTTTCGCCACTCAGTCCCGACCAGGACTGGTAGCTCAGTGGTAGAGCGTGAGATTGCAAATCTTAAGGTCGCGTGTTCGATCCACGCTTAGTCCTTTTTTTTACCCTTCATCTACAATCTCTTAGAACAAAATCACATCTCTCTGTTTTGTCTGAGATAGAGTAGTAATGAAGGACGTGATCTCGTTCTACATATCCCTTACTACTGACTATGGAAAGTTCAACCATAATATAATCACCTCTTGGATCTCATACGATTCCAGCCAATCCTAGTAGACATATATATCCACCACGACAGATCGTCTACTTCTGCATTGTCTTGACACGTCTACCCAACCCCCATTGGGGTCTTAAAGAGGATGCGGACGGTCTAGTTGCGTTCTTTTCTTTTTGCTTTCCCCAGAAGCTGCATTATGAGGCAGGATTTATTTAGGGTCTTCTTTATGAGGTGGTAGACAAATTGCAAGAATCGAGCAATACAATACAATGCAAATTCAAATCTATCAACCATATGACTATGCAACAGACTGGTCGACACCTCTCTTAGAACCACCGCAGTCAATCTAGCCGTACGGACACAAGACTATGTTGGGACATGGTGGCGCATATGCGAATCACTGTCCACACCAGCGCTTAGCCAGCGTCGACCATTACCAACGAATAACACAGCCTGGGCAAACACTAGACCTGCGCCGCAGCGCTTCATTCACTAGGTACTGTTGGTTTCAGTCAGCCTACTACGCCGCAGTGAAGTCTAGTAACATATATATCCCCACCAGCATCATCTGCTTTCCTACACTACCTCACCGTCAACCCACGATATCCCAAACCACATCCATTACAATGGACATTCTACATTCAGTCCTCTCCTGCCTCACAGGCTCCTCCTCGGACAACCAACCAAAAGTGAAAACCAGCCGCACCCGCTCAGAGCAAGACCTGGCCTCCGACTTCCTCACCACCCTCCTCACAACCGATACCACCAACCACTCCCTCAAGAAAATCCTCGACGAAGCCATCCACCCCTCCAGCTGGACCTCCACCCTAGCCCAATCCATCCTCCACGCTCTCGAAACCGCAATCCGGTCCAGCAAGCCCATGGGCAAAGCAGCCGCGGACGCACTCGCGAAAGCTACGCACGAGGCGTACGCCTTCGCCAAGGAGCATCCCGTCTACACATGTATCCTGGCGCTGGGCGTGCTGGCTGTCCTGGCGCCGTGGGTGCTCGAGATCCTGGGCTTCGGGGAGCTGGGGCCCCTCGAGGGGAGTTTTGCGGCGTATTGGCAGAGCTTGTATGGGGATGTGCCTGCGGGGGCGGTTTTTGGGTATTTGCAGAGGATGGGGATGGTCTGGCATTGATTTGTTTCGGAATGCTGTGTTGTGAGGGTGTAGGTTGCAAGAATGGAACCATTACTGATGATATCTATAAATGTATGACTGTCTAGAAATCCGCTGGTTCGGGTAACGTCTCCGGCGTGTCCTCGCGATACGTATCCGTAACCAAATGCGCGAAACTAGCTGACCAGGCCACGCGCGGGGACAAGTACTCCAGCCCCCACAGATCAGCCACGAACTTCAGGATAGACGTATGTGTGAACTCGCCCGGCCCGTCCGCCGGCCTGTTCTGCACGACACCCTTGCCCACCCATGGCGACATCAGCACCGTCGGCACCCGGATCCCGAGCCTATCAAACGCAAACGTGGAGGGCCTGCCATCCGGCGCCGTCTCAGTGTAGGTTAGATCGTCGCCTGGAGGCACGTTCTCCGGCGGCGGGACGTGGTCCGCGAACCCGCCGTGCTCGTCAAAGGTGAGGATGAAGAGGGTCTCGTTCCACTGTGGGGACGAGCGGAGCGCCTCGTAGACGCTCTTGATCCAGCCTTCGCCCATGTTGATCGGTGACGGGGGGTGGAAGGACATGTACGAGCAGCATTCTGGGTTGATCCAGGTGAACTGGGGTAGGGTGCCTGCTTTTGCGTCGTGATAGAACTGGTCGATGGGGCGGACGTTGGTCTCGCCGAGGCCGGACTTGGCGGTCCAGCTGTAGAAAAGCGCGTCTGGGAGGAAGCCGGTTGTGTTGGAGTAGTTGATCCAGGTGATGTTGTTGGCGGACAGCTGCTCGAAGATGGAGAGCTGGGGTAGTGCCGACCTGTCGAAGTCGGGGTCGTTGGTGCCGTGGCCGTGGGATGTGCCGGACGTGAGATAGGCGCGGTTGGGGTCGGTTGGGCCGGGCACGGCGGCGAACCAGCGGTCGAAGAGCACAAAGTTCTCTGCCATGGCGTTGAAGACGGGGACGTGCTCAGGGGTGTAGTAGTTGATGACTTCGCCTGCGCGAGAAAGGTCGCCTTCGATGCCGTATGAGGCGATCTGCTCGGCAACGAAGCCCTGCATGCTGGGGAGGTTGAGGTCGTAGTTTGGATGATAGGTGCTGTACACTTGCTGGTTCCCGCCGGTGATACTGTGGTCAGGATCATCCGGGGCGACATTCTTCGCGGTGGGCTTTGCGCACACCATTGGCGAGTGGGGATCGGAGACATTGGCGGGGTTGCAGTACTCGCGGTTGACGAGACCGTCAATACTGGGGTTGTATGTGAGTCCACCGGCATAGTTGTCGAACGACAGGTTCTCCTGCACCAGAACCACGACGTTCTTGATCGGACTGGAGATTCTGCCATGGGGTGCATGAGGAGCAGCCCCTGCGCCGAAGCCCAGCGCGAAATAAACAGCTAGCGACAGCACACCCATAGTAAACAGGAGCAGCGAGATAGCGACGACAGCCCACCGGGAATGGGATCGCGTGCGCGACTCCCATATATTTATCTCCTCGGGTTCATCATGCCGTAGGAGATGCTCCGTCTCGTCCGAGGGGTGTTTATCTGGCGGGGGTCCTGCATATGCATCTTCACCTGCATTGGGCTGCATTTTGGCGGTAGTTTGAGCAGATGAAGATGTAACCTGTAGCTCTTGTCAGGATATTAATCATATTATCATCTTGGGATCACATTCCCGTAGTCAGATATCAGTTGGACGTGGGGTTTATCTTGGCTGCTGATCTGATGTGATCATCCGGTGTCCACTCGCCCGTCAACATGTGAGCAATACACAATCTCATTGGCCGAGAATTCTAGTCCCTGGCTAAAAAGCCAGTTTTAGTGGCTGGTGATTATGATTTTATTGGTCTCGTGGCGCCCATTTGCGGGTGCCACTCCACACCCAATCAGACACGATATCCTCATCTCCCTGATGCTGCTCTATTGTACAGTCTATCTACATTGTTTAGGATGTAAATTTTATCTCTCGTTCAGTTACTCCGCCTCTGGCTTCCGCTCGGATTCCGAAGATATGCGCATGGCTCCATCAGCCACCGTCGACTGGCCATTCTGTGCGTCCCCCAAAGGTCTCTTCTACTTTATATCACTCGGTTCCTTACCCTCCTCAGCCTGTCCGTCGGTCTCAGACTTCAGAGGCGGCTGCTTCTTCTTGACAGTGCGCCATTCCATAGCCACCCCACCCACAATGGCGAGGCAGGCCATGATGAGTCCAACCTGGAAGCACATCCGCAGTGAGTCGTTATAAGCCCCCAGCGAAGCAGCGCGGTCCTCCACACGAACGTGCTCTAGAAGCTGTGTGGCACCCGAATTCTGAACCATTTGCGGACTGATCGCCAGACGCCTGGCCAGCTGGTTGCTAAGCACGTTCTGGCCGACCGACGTAAAGACAGCGCCAAAGAGTTGTTGACCGAAGAACATGAAGGACGCGCCGATGGCCACCTGCTCGCGTGGGAGCACTGTCTGCGCTGCCATGTTGGGTATCTGGTTGCAAGTGCCGAGGCCGAAGCCGTACAGGACCTGGAAGCCGATCCACTGGCTCTTTGATGTGTGGACGCCGAGAGTGGTGAGCAGACCGGCGCCGATTGAGGAGAGGCAGATCCCGAGTATCAGAAAAGGTGTGTAGTAGCCGATGCGGGAGACCAGCTGGCCAGTGATAATGGACGCTACAACCAGTGGGAGGAGCATAGGAAGGAGACGGATGCCGCTTTGGACGGCCGAGACGCCGTCAATAACCTGGAACCACATGGGAAGATAGTACACTGGCTTCGTTGGCAAGGCATTACAGTAAAGTTTTAGATTCCAGTCGACTCACCGAACAAGATAGTATGTGAGCCGAGACAGCAGCTGGCCCAGAAACCGGAGGCGATGCTCCGTTGGAGGAAGATGCGTGGTGGCAGTGTCGCCTGCTCTGGTTTCCACACCTGGATCAAGACGAACGCGATCAGGAGTGCAAAAGCCAACACCAGCAGCGCGACAATCCGACCGTCGCTCCACTAGATGCGTCAATACCCTGACGAACAAAGGTACGATGAAAGAAAACTTACGGCGTACTTGCTACCACCCCACTGCAAAGCCAAGCAAAGACAAACGATCCCAGGAAGGATGGCAAATACACCCAGACCATTCAGCTGGCGCAACTTCTCCTTCAACGGCTTCTGCGTGTTCGGACGGTTGGGAATTTCGAGCAAAAAGAGGATGACCACCATTACCACTCCTCCCAGGGGAAGATTGATATAAAAGCACCATCTCCAGGTGACGTTGGTGGTGAAGGCGCCGCCAACCAGCGGACCAGCCACCGAAGCCACCCCAAACACAGCCCCAAAGAACCCCTGATATTTGGGCCGCTTGTGCAGGGGAAGTGCAAACACAAGGATTGTCATGATACCCGAGAGAATGCCTCCAGAGCCCAGGCCGGCGATAGCTCTGCCGACAATGAACCCGATCGAGGTTGGAGCTGCGCCGCAGAGAGCCGAACCGACCTCGAACAAGAGGATAGACGTCATGAAGGTGGCTTTGATGCTGAAAATCGTGTATATCTTTCCGAACAGCAGTTGAAAGCACAGTTGGTAAGCAGGTACGCCGTGCCATACCAGCCAATATCTCCTGCCGAATGAAACTCGTCGGTGATCTGAGGGATCGCGGTCGAGATGATGAGCCGGTCCTGCGTGGTCAGTTTATGGAGTCAGTCTCGAGGGACGCGATTCAACACACCAGGGAAACCAGGAACATGCTGATGAAAATGGAGATCATCAGCAGACAGAGCTTGAGACCAGTAGGATGAACAATGTCGTCCTTGTCCTTGTCCTTCTCGTCCCTGGCGTTGTCGATGGTCGTGCCACTATGAGGCTTCTCC
This sequence comes from Scortechinia acanthostroma, assembly GCA_011319215.2. NCBI lineage: Eukaryota > Fungi > Ascomycota > Sordariomycetes > Coronophorales > Scortechiniaceae > Scortechinia > Scortechinia acanthostroma. Next base: position 115,447 of record JAABUG020127175.1, read on the forward strand.
TGAGATGTCGTCATAGTTGATACGAAGCAATTGCGAACAACTGAAAGAGTTGAAGGACAGAATTAAATGATCTGGGACACATAATGAAATCATGATAAAGACATGCATATTTATACCGCAGTAAACCCGCTCGCGGCTCGGGGCTCAAAATTGTTTTTTTGTCCCGAACCCCGACCGCTGTTTCTGCTCTTCTTTTCTTCCTCTCACCCCGACTCGGACCTTATCCCACGCGAATATGCAGTATGACTCAGTCTACAGACGGCGGCATTTTCAAAAGCTACTCTTGCTTGACTTGTCGGCAGCGAAAGGTCAAATGCGACCGGCGTGTTCCGTGTTGCAACTGCGTCAAGGCCGACAAGCAATGCAGCTTCATTCCCCCGGCGCGCGGGAAACGTAAAAGAACAAAACCTCCCCGAGAGGGTCTGCACGCCAAACTCGAACGGTACGAGAAACTGCTGAGTTTACACGGCATCAAATCTGAGCCATCGGAAGATCTCGATGAGTCCGACTCCGAAACCGATGCATTGATGGACGAGGATGCCAATGCCGTCGTCACCACCATCGAGGAGACGAAACCAAAACTCATCATACGAGAAGGGGTCTCCAGATACTTTGACAGGTGTGTTGTGCTTTTCGTTCTACCGTCTTTCCTAGCATCTGACATCTGCAGTGCACCTTGGTCTACTTTTGGCGGCGAAGTAAGCGCAGCGCTCCTCCTCCTAGTAACCTCGCAGTCTCTCTAATGGCGTCTAGTTCCAACATCCAGAAGTCGGTGGACCGGTGGATGAATCGATTTCCGACGAAAGTGGGTTGTTCTTCCTACATAATGAGAAAGTCGAAAATCTCGCAAGCCTTCACCCGTCCGTTGAGCTACTGCCAAAGTTAAGGGATATATACGCCGATCGGGTTGACCCTCTGGTCAAAATCCTGCATCTTCCGACCTTCTCGACCCTGTTAACAAATGGACTGCGGCATCCAGCGGGGCGATCCAAAAGCCTAGAAGCTATGATGTTCGCTTTCTACCTGGCGGTCATTAGTACTCTCAAAGAAGACGAGTCGCAGGATCTATTTGGACTCTCGGAATCGGTCCTGTATTCCCGCTATAGACTCGCAGCTCGACAAGCTTTGGTCAATGCCAGATTCATGTCGACTTCCAATCCAATGACTCTTCAGGCATATGTATTGGTCATGGTAAGGACAGCTATCCAGCCTGTCTCACGCGAGTCTGACGAAAGCAGATGTGTGTCCGAAAGCATTACCCATGCGACACCTTGTTTGTATTGTCCGGCGTCGCCATCCGGCTGGCACGAAAAATGGGTCTCCACCGCGATGGCTCATTTCTTGGACTTTCGCCATTTGACACAGAAATGCGAAGGCGACTGTGGTGGCATTTGGTCCATGTGGACTTTCGAATAGCCGACGTGCTGGGGACAAGACCGTCAATGGATCTTGCCTGCGCGGACACCAAAACGCCACTCAATGTCGATGACGAGGATCTGCATCCAGACATGACTGACCTGCCACCTGAACGCAACGGCATTACCTCCATCTCCCTTTGCCTGATCAGACACGAGGTCATGGTCTCCTTGCGTAACTTGTCGACATCGTCTCCTGCCGACATGCGCTTGGAAGTAGTGCTAGGGCCCAATATCACCCCCGCCAAAAAGGACAATATCATCCGCCAAATCGAGGATCATTTAGAACAAAAGTACTTGCGGTATTGCGACCCGGCAAACCCGCTCCATACTTTCGTATCGATCATGATCCGCTTCTCCATATGCAAGATGAAGCTCGTCGCCCATAACCCGCGCCAATTCGCCAGCAGTCCCCCCAAAGATCTCCAAAGTGAGCGCGACATCGTATTCGCCAACGCCACAAAGTTACTTGAATATGTCATTCTGGTGCAAGGTGGTCATCGCGGTCTGGAGAAATACACGTGGCAGATCGGCACCAGCGCGCTGTGGAACGCAATGCTCTACGTGCTTATCGAAGTTCGACATCGCAAGACCGGGGCTGAGGTGGACCGGTCCTGGCAGTTGATCGAAGTCGTGTTCTCTTGCCCTCGGATCTTTGGCAGAACTCCTGCACCTGTGGATACGGTGCTGCGCAAGTGGACACTGGAGGTTTGGGACCACTATGTTGCTGCTTCGAAGGCCGAGGGGCTGCCGGAACCATCTACGCCGGAGTACATCAATACGATTCGTGGTAGGACCGGGTCAAGAGATTCAGTGTCTCGAGCCGAAACTCTGTCTGCGGACCGTACTCCTGTTGTCGAGGCTTCGCTCGGTTGCAACCAGATACAAGCCCATAAACACGAATATCTTCCCGATCTCGCACCTTTCGAACCCTACGAGTTTCCTGATATCCTGTCCTTTGAGATGGACCCGAATGAATGGGTCCATTGGGAACAATTGGTTGCGGAGGGTGGCTACCCCTGAGCGCGAGTTATTCATGCTTCTTGGATTCTAGGGACCTAGTTGACACTCAGTGCTACTCTGAATAAGAAGATCGCCTTTTATTCCTAATGGTACGATATATATAGCAAGTCCTCCATCTCATCTTCATATGTCCGTGCAAACAACCACGCAGGTGTCTATACCCTCGCGGCCCTTCTGCAAACCATAGAGACGATAAAAACATAGGCAAATACATATAACAACTGGGTTCGCCGGTCGTAACTCACCTAACTACTAACCAGCAGGCGTGCGCCTCAAACCCAATTAATACCTGGGCGAGTACCCTTACTGGTGGTGGGAGGTGATGCTGCTTGAATGAGGTGATAATTAGCATGAGTGTAGTAGGGAGGTGGGCGCTCCTAGGGAACAACATCTGGATCTCCATTCATCCATGCAGTCTCTACGTCTTCATTAACAAGCTTCCCTAGTTCCACGTTGAAATCGTTTTAGGATATAGTCATTCTATTCTGCCCAGAAGGCAAATCCAACATTAAGCAGGATCTTGCGGATCTAGAGTGACATAAGTCAAGATATAGCGTGCTGGGAAACACTGGTTTTGTTAGAAGAAGGGTCCCAAGCAAAGTAGCCATTTGTATCTCTTGCATTCAGGTTGATTTCCTGCAGACCTAGAGGCCAAGAAGGACAATGGTTTCGCGCCATTACACCTGGCTACATGGATGGCATATAATATGGTGATGAAACTCCTGCTTGAGAAAGGCGCAGACCTAGAGGCTAAGACGGACGATGGTTTCACACCATTACACCTGGCTGCATGGGTGGGACAAAGTCAGGTAGTCAAACTCCTGCTTGAGATGGGTGCAGACCCAGAGGCCAAGGAGAACAGGGGCCTCACACCATTGCACCTTGCTGTCGGTATGGGACATGATGAGGTGCAAAATCATTGCTTTGGAAAGGTGCAGACCCAGAGGCTGAAGCACCTAAGGGTTTTACACGTCTTCATCAAGCTACAATGATGCGCCGGAGAAGAATACAGACTGCCGTTTGAGAACAGCGCAAGCCCGGAGGCTGCAGCAGAGGTTGGCCTACAACTATTGCATAGCCCGGCGCCGGATACTTGACCTTTATGTGCTAGTTTGCAGTCGTTGGGTCAGTCCTTGATATCCTGCGGTTCGATCAGTAGTCAAAGCTCAGTGTCTGATTGACTGGGTGGGCGATTTTCTCATCAACTTCTTTATTGTCATGATAAATACGCGAGCTGAATTCATAGCCAATATAAAATGAAGCCGCCCTGGAATAGACCATAAACCAGAGCCATATACTGGGGCAAAATGTTACGTGTTTACTATGTGCGATCGTGCGTTCGCCTTTTCAATTCCCAACATGGAGAATTTGGTGGATACTTAATTCTTACCATGCGGCCGTTAAAGTCAAGTCACTGATACCAGGCAGCGGACAAAGAACAGCTGCGTTCGTTTCGAGACTCCAATGCAGTGCGACGGTGCCACCTTTGCCGCAAGTAAGTGGAGATGGATGTATGAGGTCTGTCCTTCTCTGTCGCCGGGTCTAACAATAAGTTTAGGTCACCATGGTCTCAAAGAAGACGCAGATATCATGATTAGTCAAGGAAAGATCCGGTGGTCTGGAATGCTCCTCCAGGAAGTGGTAAGAATTGTTAGAATTGTCTATGTTATATGTCATTCTTACTGTTTGAGTAATAGAAGCTGCTCTCTGGAGCTCCATGAAGTACTGTAGCATTGCCGGTTGGCTTGCTAATGTCCTGTAAGGCCATTTGTGAACCAGGGACTGCCGCACCAACAAGAGCCGAGATGGCAGGGAAACAAAGCGCAGATACCAACTTCATCGCGATGAGAGCTTTCCGAGGTTTTAAGGTCCACCACGTAAGAGAACGGTATGGGAGGATTGAACTTCGGCGGCTATGAAAGGGTCCAACCATACTGTTCAGCGGAGCCACGTCTGACCCAGATTTTATTTTCAAATATAGATAACGCAGCGAGAACGTCATCGACAATGGTCTGTTTCTCCTGCAGAATGCCGTCGATGGATGAAAATGCTCTACCTTTTCCTCCTTGCCCACGAAGGCGGATTTTCTGCTATATATTGACGAGCCTGATTAATATTTCAGAAATTCGGTAACACAAGTTCACTTCTGCCCTGCTGCCGAAGACCCATCAAATGTCTCCACAGTAAACGCACTCCCCAGACTGACCGCAGTATCCTCGGAAGGTCGAAAGGGATAGCGGGGAGGGCTATCACTTCCAATAAGAGGTTCACTCTCGGCATCGCTGTGTCCAGGAGACATCGCAAGAACAGCCACGCCCGCCTCTTGCTCGGCATCCATAATATGATAATCATAATCCGACTCGCGGGCGCAGCGGGGACAGAACGCGACAGTCTTGCGCTGAGACATGCGAGCTAAATACGCCTTATATCTGCCTATACCGGCCATTAAGGCTGCATATGCGTGGAGAAGACTGGAGAGTTACGTTAGCTTCCATGCAAAAAAGCGAGGTCTTTTTGGGCTTACGCTGAGACAAGACATGCTAGGTTGCCATACACGCAAACCACGTGCCTGCGAATGCCCCCAAAAGCGATGAGCATAGTGAGGTATATCACTATGAGGTAGATTGTGAAGAAAAGGTCCTTGAGGATAAGAATTATACCAGCGGTAGGTTTTGACAATGCTGGATCACGACGATGACGCCGGTGCCAATAGAGCCATATAATGGATGACAGGCCAGAGCAGCTGAGCTAAATGATAGAGATCCCGGTCAATTATGGCATGAAGATGGTACAGAGATGGCTTACTTACAGCTACTATCTGATTGATCGAACCGGTTTCGGCATCGTAGGTAAGGCTGCCAATTAGGTTGAAGGGGAAAGAGACGACGGCGATTACGATGAGGGCGATTCGAACATTAGCAAAATAATTATCTGATCGGTGTTGAGGTTTTTCCATGGTGGCTGATTTAGGTGTATGTCACTGATGTTTACAAAGCAGGAGGTCTCTATTTAATCTTAAATGCAATCAATAGTGTTGCCTAATGACACAAGGCTGAGTTGCCAAGGCAGTAGTAGCTGATCATCCTGATGCTTGTACAGATAGTATCTAGTCTGAGACATAACCCTAGTACTAGAGAGTTACTGATCGACGTGTATTATGCGAGTCTCTGGGCTCTTATGCCTGTTCAGTTGCAGCATTGCCCAAGCTGCTTCAGGTTAATACTGGCAGGGAGTTCACCAGGTAGGTCTTAGAGGTGGATTGAGGTATTAGTATTTTAGGAGACATTTACTAAGACATGGCAGGTGTATATCAAAAGTCCACATGGCAGCTATAGTCTGCCGTACATGTCATCGGCTCACCGCCTCCAGTAGATTCGAGCGAGCATTTCATGCTAACCGGCATGAGTAGGACTGATGCTTCCAAAATCTTGTGCTGACAAAATGACGCCTACAAAAGCTGACGAGATATTTCCAATCACAACATTCATTTCGGAGCTATCGACCAGTCTCGTTCCGCAGTCCCTCGCATTATCTTCCGAAAATGGTCCTGTCAGCAGACGCTTGGTCATTGTAGGCGATGTGCATGGGATGAGAAAATCCCTGGAGGCGCTCCTAGACAAAGTTGGCTTCGACAAACGCAAAGGAGATCATCTAATACTAGCTGGTGACCTGGTCAATAAAGGGCCCGATAGCCCTGGCGTTGTTGATCTGGCTATGAAATTAGGCGCCAGCGCAGTGAGAGGCAACCATGACAATGCAGTTCTTGATGCGGCCGCTGAGATCAGAGCCACAAAGGGTAGTCTACTACAATCTAGAGGCTTGACGGGAGCCGACTTGCCTGGGGATACTATCCAAGACTCCGAGGTCCTTGACAAAGACCCATCTGTTACACCCGGCGCAAGGAGACATAGCGCAGCAACGTACACTACAGCATTGGCACTTTCGACCCTCCAGCTCAACTGGCTTGCCGCTTTGCCGTTGATCTTGCGCGTCAAGCTACCTCCTAACTTGACGTCGTCCTTCGGCGATACTTTAATTGTTGTACATGCGGGCCTCGTTCCTGGTATCCCACTTGAAGCGCAGGATCCACATGCTACTATGCATATGCGGTCCCTCGTCCGCACACCTGGCGACGAGAGTGAATTCAAACCTGCAGAAACCTTCGGGGAAGAAGGCTGGGCTATGGAATGGGACCGATGGCAAGATAGGCTAGCATCCAAGACTACTGTGATATTCGGGCATGATGCAAAGCGTCGTTTGCAACTGGGCAGGTATACCATCGGACTGGATTCGGCGTGTTTATACGGCCATCAGTTAAGCGCGCTTGTCATTGCGGCTTCGGACGGAGAAATTAAGCACCAGATTATTCAAGTCGAATGTGCTGATGAGCCTGTACTCCCAACGGGATAGTTGAAGGCAATAAGACAGTGATTGCACAATCAGCATACTTAGACTGCACTTGTGAGTACATATTGAAAGTGTGTTAGCTATAATCATATGATTAAAAGTGAGTAATGTTCTTTTTCTCTTCATCACTCTTAGGGTAATGGCGTGGTCTGTTTAAATGCACTTTGATGTGATTAGAGTTGCAACGGGTTTGGGTCAATGTAAATGTAATGAACTGGCTCAAAAAGACGAATCAGATTCTAGGTCCGAATGTACAACTAAGTAGACGACGAGTTGACTGCACTTTGTTCCTCTAGCGATGTTAAGAGAATGAGTTGTAAGCGAGGTCAGAATTCCAAGACCTCTATACTGGATGCGACGAGATTAGGGCTTCTCAAGAGTTTCATACAGGCAATCACCGATGGGACTCCAGCAGTCGATATTGTCACATATTACAGCTATGGTTCAGAGATCAAGAAGTGATACTAATGACACCTCCCTCCCCTGGCCAAATCGAACCCCCACCCACATAACAATTCTTGCTCACAATGGCTAGGTTGACAGCCATGGCCAAAGCAGTCAATTCGCCGTTGCTTACCTTCCATATAACGTCCTGCTCCTTACAGGCAACCCCTTCTCCAAACCCTATATCGTCCATATAGAGTAGGTTGGGGAACGAAAAGGGCGGGAACCATCTCTAATTGAAAGTCCTGGCCTCTAAGCGAACTCTTGAAAAGAAGCTATATCCAAGCCTGGTTTACATCGCTTATACAAGTAGACCAGGCCACCAGGGCACCATTCCGACACGAACACCAAGGATGCCAAGGGAGTAGTGTCCTTTATTCCCTATTAATATGATCTTAATACTACCTATGGAGTAGTTCTTGTGTATATCTAGCCCAGCTCCGGATATTTGGCGATGTATCCTTTGACCAGCTCGTTCCATTCTCGAACATAACCCTCGCCTCTGGCTGGAAGGCCCAGGAAGAAGTCGCGCACAGTGTCCTGGATGACAAAGAACTCGTCAGGGTCGAGACCATTGGCCTTCTTCATCTCCGCCACGTTGCTCGCGCCAAACGCCGCTCCATGTGCTTCAGTCGTACCCGCAACATGACTCCCTAGCCCAATGACCGTACGGATATTGACAAAGGTGGGCTTCTCTCGTGTGGACAGGACGAATCGGTCGCGGTTGAAGAAGTCTGGGGTGTGCGGCGCATATCGCATCACGTACCGCCACAGAGCATGCATATAAATCATCTCTTATGAAGTCGTCCCTGTTCTATCTCATCTCTTTCCATCGGATAGCCACTTGTGCTTCTTGATTCCAAGACCGCCCCGTCTCTCCTAACAGAACCGACTGCAGAGCAGTGGCCGCATCAACGAAAAGCCGTCTAACGAACCCCAGATCATCCAGACCCCGTTCCCCAATCCATCATTGCAGGTCACAGCAGATCATCAACTCAAGCTTGTCGAAGTGCCGGTGTACGCTCCACGACGCGGGGAAGTCCTTCTTCAAATAAAGGCCACTGGAATCTGCGGATGAGACCGGTTCATCAGCCAGTACAATACATGTCCTGATCTTTGCGATCCAGCTCCGATCTCCATTTCTGGAAAGCAGGTCGAATCGGCCCGCTAGTGGTCGAGGGCGCTTACATTATCGGACATGAAGCAGCGGGCGTAGTCCTGAAATGCGGTGAAGGTGTCACCAATCTCAGGCCCGGTAAAAGTTCAAGATTCCATTACATGACTTAAATGCTGACACTTCAAAGGCGACAGGGTCGCCATCGAGCCCGGCGTTCTTTGCGAACAATGCTTCCTCTGCACCGACGGCCGGTATAACCTCTGCAGAGACGTCCAGTTTGCGGGCGTCTATCCCTACGCGGGGACATTGTAACGATACAAAGTCCATCCTGCGAAGTGGCTGCACAAGTACTTTACATTGCCTGCCTTTCTTTCTCTTTGAGCTGATCTTAACGTACTCGCAGAATCCCAGACACCTTCTCCTACGCCGAAGAAGCACTACTCGAACCCCTCTCTCTCGTCATGCGCGGCATTCAAGTCGCCCGCCTCAATCTCGGCTGCGGAGTTGTCGTCTGCGGCGCCGGGCCCATCGGCCTCATTGCTCTCGCTGCAGCGCGCGCATCAGGCGCGCACCCGACTGTCATCACGGACGCTGAACCAACGCGGCTTGCGTTCGCGAAAGAGTTCGTGCCGAGCTGTATGACGTATCAAGTTGATCCTGCGAAGGATGCGGAGGGTAATGCAAAGGCTATCCGGTCACTCTTCGGGGCGAGCGAGTACGTTGCGCCAGAGACGGTGCTAGAGTGCACGGGGTGGGAAAGCAGTGTTTGTACGGCGGCGTATACTGCGCGCCGGGGAGGTGTCGTTGTTGTGATTGGTGTTGCGAAGGCGATTATGAATAATCTGCCATTTATGCATATTTCTCTTGCGGAGGTGAGTTCCACTGGAGGGCAGACGAATCGTTTCTAATGATGGTAGATTGAACTGCGGTTCATCAATCGATATCGGGATACTTGGCCATCGGCTATTGCATGTCTCAGTGGTGGGATCCCGGATCTGAAGAAGTTGGTATCGCATGTCTTTCCCTTGGAGAGGGCCAAGGATGCTCTGCATTTGTGTGCGGATCCTCGCAATGGGAGTATCAAGGTGACGGTCGTGGATAAAGTCGATGCAAGTCTATGACCTTAGTTGAATTGTGAGCCTGCGAAAAGCGGGTCTGAGGTACGGGAGGGTTTCTAGCGAGCAGGTTAAATGCCTGTATGTATCTTCTACTGTCGTTTGATCTGGTGGCCTGGATATCAGACAATTGCTCGGCTCCCTGGCTAGGTACTGTAGAGAGGCAGTGGAGACGGGGGTAATCCGGCCACCTGCCTTTCTAGGAGCGTCACCTGGTCGATGCACTGACTGGACAACAACCATCTTAAGAACTAGCAAGATTTGAAAAGAGTGATTTTGCTGTCTGTATGTGCCATTGCCCTTTGGAGTGCGACGCTTAGAGTAGACCATTTCAGAGGTCCTATCCGATAGTAGTTGAGAACATCATCTTCAAGCTAATATCCAACAACGCAATGATTTTGATTCTTTCATCATACACAAGTCTATCGTCGAGTCCCATCGATACTATTTTGAGTACATCGTTGAATCTGCGAGCGGATTCACCCTTATCTCAATGACTTAAATCCTCGAATTTCCCATGATCTATTTCTGCTTTGAATCTTTGCTGGAGCCCGCTAGCTGGTGCGCAATGTGCGAAGCTATCGTCATAGAGGAATCTCCAAGCCTTACATATATCTACCCTGTCCATATATTCGTTGAAAGCCGGATACTCAAGTATCCTGTTAGGAAGGAGAGGATCTCTGAGTCTAAGATGTATCCTAGGCTCTGTTTCAGTCTCGTCTGCCGCAATAAGTATCCACCATCATATTCAGTTCTAATCACGTCGAGGAGACGTAATGAGCTCCTCATCTGGGAAAGTGAGAAAACCATCCTAGACCTGACTTCATTTTCTGGGACGTTCTTCAGTCCTTGTCGACAAAAGTAGCCGGTTGCTTCTGTGTCAAAGATGATCTGCGTTACACCAACCGAAAGTAGCCGACGTTTCGGGCATTTATCGACCATCCCTGCTTCAGCCTGGCTCGGCGACATAAGAAAATCAAGGATGTAAGGGGTACAAATGCCCATTGTGCTGGGGACCCTGCTTCGAACAGAACGGGTGTTACCCAGCGCGCCATGTGTGGGTTTATGTCGCACTGGATCCGCAAGACCCTGCTCGAGCTTAGATTCGCCTTCCGACCAGAATACTATGTTGTCCATGACTGTGTCCTAAAACGATTTCGATGTGGAACTGGCGAGGCTTGTCACTGAATGGAGATCCAGATGTTCTTCCCCTGTGAGCGCCATGATGAATCGTCCAACAGTGGTTCATGAGCAGACGGCCATGGAAACTGTAGGTGCGTCACTATCAGTAGACATCTAAATACCCCGTTTCTAGGATCTGATCCACCGTCATCCTCTTGGTTGGATCGGGCTGTAAGACGGCGTAGAGGAAGACGACATCATACTCCGGAATCCCTAAAGTTACCAAGCGATCGGTCCAATGTTCCTCGCCGGAATTCAGACCACCTTTTACTTCGTGATCATCGACAGCAGAGAAATCACAATCCTGAAAGTATTCAACCGAACGGAGGTCGAAATCATGGCACTGACACGCTCGAAGGATCGCCGCCTTCTGTTCGAGAGTGCCTCCTTTGATTACCGAGTCGTATATACCAGGTGAATTGAAATCAATTTGCGCTTGAAGGAGATGGAAGTACTTTTGGGGCATGGCTTAGCGCGTCCATCAAATTCAAAGCTCTTGGGTTCCTTACTGCAATTCCCCATGCCCAGATATCGATGGCGCTTGTCCATGCCTTGCTGAAGTAGACCTCTGGACTCCTGTATGTGATGGAAGTCACTTCACCTCGGTCGGGCGACATGACTAGAAGGTCGTGTTATCACTAGGAGCTCTTAAGCAGTAAGCGTTGGATTCGTCCATTCTCTTACCAGAACCAAGGTCTGCCAACTTCACATTGATTCTCAAAGGAATGGCCACGTCGTCGCTAGCTGGATCTGTATCATTGAATCCATTTAGAACAACGTTTTCCATCTTGAAGTCTGTTCATATGAGCTTGATTGTGCACTGTTCGCTGCTTGGTGTAGACATACCACAGTGTACTAGTCCCTTCTCATAGATTTCACGTAAGCCTAGAAGTGCTAGTTTCATGATATGCTTGATCTCCCGGGTTGTAAGTGATCTTCGTGTCCGTGCAAACCACAGAGACCTTTCAGACGGCTCCAAAACCATCATTGTCGGTTCCGCGTCAGAGAGCGGGGGAATGATATCGACCATCTTGCGGATAAGTTTTGCAGACTGGAAGAGGCGTTGCATCTCCATCTCTTTTCGAAAAGCCGGCCATCCTTTCTCGAAGCTGTCATCTGATTGCGGATGTCTGATAACAAACTGATTGTTTTCGTTGTTCGACTGATACGCTTTCCACACGTTGGGGATTCTACGCTGTACCAAAGGAGCGATAAGAATAAGTTCTCCCACTCTCTCCGATGAGCTTCATTCCTTTTTGGAGTAGTGGAGCAGGTGCCATGTAACCCATTGGCTGAATGTGCAACTCGCGATCATCTGAAGAGATGTCTGAAAGTGTGTTAACTTGTCGGGCGACGAATCAAGGGAGGCTTTCATTGGAGGACATGGACATGCATTCCCCGCAGACTCGACATTCTGACCTCAAACCTCGCCAAGGCTAGGCATTAGGCCTTTGATAACGATCTGATATGTCAACAATGGGTTACCACAGCATCACGGACCCGGGTTGCGATTGCGAGACTCGGGCTTGCGCTTATCTGCATAGCCACAATGATATTGGCGGGGTGTTTGCCGAAAGGGGCATATAGTTCGTTGACTTGTCACTTGATGCTTCGTTCAAATGTATTCCGCAGCAGTAGATACCACATTTGATGGCGAATGCTTCCCCGTTCCTTGATGACTGGTAAATAACTCGTGGTGATGTTGATCATACTTCGATGATTTCCTCTGCAAAGGATGAATGACCAATGACCGTCACAGCTCTGGACGCTAGCGAGCTGGCGCCTGAGGCATCAGAGTCCCAATCATGGCCCGCGATTGCAACATGAGATGATGAGATTGAGTATCTTGGAAGTCGGCAATTGGCACATTAACTAGTTTCGAGCTAGCGCCATGTTGCCCGCTGCAAATCACTTTTCTTTAACTTCTTACGTGGTGGAGCTTACGTTGGTTGATTCGTTGACCTGATGACGACGCCGGTTACTACCTAGCCGAACCCCTTGGCCTTGCCGTAGCCTTGGCCAGTCACCAGTGTCTCCTTCCTCCTCGAGTTCGTCTTCCTGTTCTGGGATACTAACGTTCTGTCTTGATGATGTTCTTGTGGTCACCTCCATCACAGAAAGGGGTCACTGAACCGGTCATCGACAACCTCAATGTCTTGTTGCTAGACTATCAGCGAATTGATATGGACGATGGAACTGGCTTCCTCCCGAGTGGAGTGGTGCAATTTGCCGGTTCTCTGCCCCGTGGCTTAGAGAACTCGTGGCCGGCGTCATCAGCCGTTGTTGACCCGCCAAATCCTGAGATGGTTGTCTTGGCGAGTGGAGCATTGAGGATCTTCCCTTCAGGATTCGATGGTCTGTTGTCTTTGGATCCGCGGTGATGAATTGCGGATACAGAACCCACTGTGTCTTTCCCAGACGCTCTGTAAATAAGCTTGGCGTCCAAGAAAAGGATTGACAGTCTCCTGATGATGAGGGGGTGTCAGTTGGAGGATGATAAAGGTGCTTGAGCACCTCCACTCTTAGCCGTCTTTTCATGAGTCCAACTGTCCGAGTATCGCATTATACGCTACCATGTGAATCTTGATTCCGTCCTCTCCACCCGCAAGCTCTCCCCAGACCTCCTCTCCGACGTTGGTCCCCCGTGCCCCAATGTCCGCTTGGACTTGGGCTCCTGCATGCTTTCGCCGCCACTTCTCCAGGCTCTCTAATCCGTCTCTCCACTCGAAACCGCGGAGCAGGCCCTCCCGCCGGATTCTCACCGCTGGTGTCTTTGTTAGTCTCCTCTACCTGTTCTACGTCTTCGCTGTCCCTCAACTACTTAAATTCCGCTTTCGACTCGATCTAAGCCCGTATGATCTGGGATTATACGGCTTCGGTCCTTCGCGGAGCTACGTATCTTTCGAGTATGAGTCTCCCATTGTAGAGATCACAGAATGGGGTTCGGGATGCGATCCGCGATACATATTCCTTGCTCCTCGCGGTGACTCGGTTGCCCACCCTGGGCCGGTCATTCTGGACGCTGATGGGGAATTGGTGTGGATGAAGTATAACTGGGATACAACGCAGGACTTCAAAGTACAGCGATACAATGGTGCGGATTATTTGACATACTGGGAAGGGACTGAACTGGAAAGTCGTGGCTATGGTGGCTACGGGTCATGGTACATGGTCGGTTAGCCTGCATCCAGTGTTCCAGACAAGAAGCAAACTAAGATCATCATCGCAGCTCGATTCAACCTACACCCAGAAATACCAGATATCCCCCGTCGGTTTCGGGGGCGGCGATTTGCACGAATTCCATATCACGGAGCAGGGGACAGCCCTTGTCACTGTCTACGACCCTGTTCCCGCGGATTTGACGTCCATAGGAGGACCGGAGCTTGGCTGGATCCTTGATTGTATTTTCCAAGAGATTGACATCGAAACGGGGGAATTGCTTTTCGAATGGCGCGCGTCTAAGCATTACCCCGTCAACAGCACCTACCAAGCACTGAACGCCGCGGGGAAGGATAAGAATCACGCGTTCGACTTTTATCACATAAACAGCGTCGACAAAGATGAGCAGGGGAACTATATTGTCTCTGCGAGACATCTCCATTCCGTCAGCTACATCGACCACGCCACTGGAAACGTGTTGTGGACTCTTGGCGGGAAATTGAACGAATTCACAGACCTGTCTAACGGACAGGCGACGAATTTCGCCTGGCAGCATGATGCCCGGTTGCACGCCAACAGCACCCTCACACTACTCGACAACGCTTCGCATTCAAACAGCGATCCCGACAGTGAAAGTCGCGGCATGGTCATCCAACTCGATATCGCCGGCCGCACAGCCGAACTGCTCGCCGAGTACTACCATCCCCAACAGATGAAGTCTGTATCGCAAGGCAATCTCCAGATTTTGGACGAAAGCGGTCGGGCCCTGGTTGCCTGGGGCCACAACGCAGCTTTTACGGAGTACACCGCCGAGGGAGACCTCCTCTGCGACGTCCACTTCGGGGCGTCGGCGTTCTTCGCTTTCGGTCGGATCGTGTCTTATCGTGTGTCCAAGGGTACCTGGGTCGGCAGACCGCTGACAATCCCTGACGCGGCGGTCATGGGCAACCATGTGTATGTGAGCTGGAACGGCGCAACGGAGGTGGTAGCCTGGCGACTCGAAGTCTGGGACGCGCACTCTGTTGAGGATAGCACATTCGACGTCGTTGCTCAGTTCGCGAAGACCGGGTTCGAGACGGAGATTGAAATCCCAGAAGAGTTGGGCAGTCCGCTTTTCCGCTTGGCGGCTTTGGATGCCGAGGGCAATGTGTTGGGGTACACCGAAGTCCTTCAGAAAGACCTAGGCGTCGATGTGGATGAACTTCTCGACCTGCACAACTGGATCGTGGCTGTTGCTTTTATTATCAGTGTTGGGGGTCTGGTATTTGGTCTGTACCGGTGTTGTGCCTGCTGTCGGATCATTTCCCGACGCTGTCGTCGTCTGAATGAGTATCAGCTGGTCGCTTTTGGTGATAATGATGAGAACAGTTCCGTTTGATACCCTTTGTGCGCGATTTCCTACTAGTCTGCTTACGAGACATCTGGCATATTACCGGGTGATTTCTGCCTCATGGTAGCTTTATGCTTTTATTATTTGTACATATATTCAGACATCGATATGTACAGGTACATATATCCAAATCATCACCCCCTGGCCAAAGCTAGAGCCACTGCAAAGCCGTTCGCCTATAGTGCCAACTATCAATTCTCGACTTGCTATTTCTGAGCATCATGTCATCATCAGTTGTGCGGCAGCAGAAATCCGCCCAGACCCCTTTTCCTGCTCAGTATGCTTAGCGTTCTGGACCAAGTTCAACGCAGTTTTGGCGTCCATACTGCCCACATGGCGAGTCAGATCTGACAGTTTCGAACAGCTATTGATTGTTAAAATATGAAAAGCAACTCAAAGAAGAGCTTAGCCCATTAGAGCAACTTCAACCCCGCTTTTTAGCGGGATACAACATGCTGCAAGTGGGCGCCTTAGCATTCACACCCGGACACTTTTTACGAAGATAACGATCATCCAGGCTGATTGGAATAAATAGCCAATGGACTTGCTGCGTCTGATAATATAAGCGTTCGCTGACTGCGAAGTTGCAAGTGTCCAACTGCGAAGTCGCTCTGAGTTTCTTACCGTTCATACAGTCCTGGCAACAACCCAATACGAGAAAGAATCTGCAGAGTATTGTACGACAGCACTCGCAACATGGCCACAGACAAGCAGTATACCGTCGCAATTGTCGGCGGCGGAATCGGAGGCCTCACGCTGGCGGCAGGACTCCTGCGCCGCAATGTACCTGTCCAAATCTATGAAGCCGCTCCGGAGTTCAAAGAGGTCGGACTGGGTTTGACGATAGGACCAGCGGCTCACCGTGCGATGCCCTTGATTGATCCTCAGATCCGCCAGATATATGATTCGCTCATCACGACCCATGCTGACAGTCCTGGGTATGAGCGGTTCAAACAGACCTGGTTTGAAATTGTCTGGGCGACAGGTCCGAAATCTGGCCAGGTTCTCATGGACTTGAAGGCATTGCCTTCAGGGCAAACAACTGTACGGAGATCGGATTTCTTGGACGCTTTGGTGGGGCTGGTTCCTCCTGAGATTGCGCACTTTGGAAAGAGGTTGGTCAAGCTAGTTGAATTGCCGACCGGGGTGAATCTATTCTTTGAAGATGGTACTTCTGCAACTGCGGATGTGGTGGTCGGTTGTGATGGGATTCGGTCAAAAGTCACGGCATTTATGCTACCGGATGAGTATGAGCAGACCATGCCACGGTACAGTGGAACGTACGGATATCGCGCGGTCTTGGACATGGAGACTATGGTCGAAGCGGTCGGTGACCACCGTGCTCGAGTAGCTACCATGTATGTTGGAGATGGTGCATATGGGATCTCATATCCCATCATGCGCGCCAAGAAGGTCAATGTAGGTCTCTATGTCCTGCATGATCAGTGGGACGACGAAGCTTGGGTTCGTCCGGCTAGCAAGGAGGATATGCGGAGGGACCTGAAGCATATGGGAGAATATGTCAATCGGCTGGTCGAGGTATGCAAAGACACAGTTTTTCAGTGCTCCAGCTAATAGTACTCGACAGTATATGCCGGATCCCTCGCAGTGGGCTATATTTGAACATCCGCATTTGTCCACGTTTGCGAGGTCGCGTATAGCGATTCTCGGCGACGCGGCTCATGCTTCCACCCCACATCAAGGAGCAGGAGCAGGACAGGCAATTGAGGATGCACACATACTGGCAGAGCTTCTTGGGGATCCAAGAGTAATCGAAGCAAGAGATGTCATCGCAGCATTTCAGGCATACGACGCAGTACGACGGCCTCGCAGTCAGAGGGTGGTAAACAACAGCAAAGAGAGCGCATTTCTGTTGTGCTTACGCCTGGATGGAGTAAAAGATGACGAGGAGAAGTTGAGAACGGCTTATCAAGAACGGTTACGCTGGCTTTGGGATATTGATATCCAGGATCAAGTGGAGAGCGCGAGGCGGATCATGTTGGAGCAGATGGAGCAGATGCAGAACGGCGAATTGTGTATCGATCAGGGAGTGAAATAGAATCTCTTCCAATGCACTTGATTGAGATGGTTCCCTCGAGAAATCCTGTTTGCTGCCGGAACGCTTCTGCATCCTGACATGGTACAGTTGTTGAAAAAAATGGCGCCCGGGTCTTATAACTATCCTTTGTGTCTCTATTGTACATAACCCCATTTCTTGCAGGCGAGCTTTATGTCTCGCCTAGGGGCCTATGGTGGCCGTTTGGCTTCGGTTCCGACTCTTTATAAGGCACCTTGGCCCGCGGCTTTGCCCCTTACCTTCTGCTTTGACTTTGCCTCTAGAAATGAGCGAAATTCGCCCGATAGCGACCACATCCCGTCTCATGACTACTGGCCCGTTGTATAGAGCAGCACACCCACGCCGTCTCGCTTTTAAGAAGCAGCGTGGGTGTGCTGCTAAGGCACAGATATGCGTCTTCTACTTAAGGCTAGGCTGATCTTCCAGATTAACAGTTTAGATGTAACCTACCTGCTCATGCCTTATGTACCTATGCATGCCCTTACTTGCCATTAGCTGATCATCGTCTTTCTTACCTTGGAGTAAGGCACCCGCTCATATATATAGTTGTATAAGAACCAGCGGTGTGTAACACAAGCAGTACTATGAAGTGTATGATCATGCAGCATTGCAAGAACCCACTCCCTTGCCTCCTTTAATAAGATATTTAGGCTGCAAATGACATGAAACTAAAAAGGTCTAAGATTCCAGCTGTTATACAGTAATAGGGGTTTAATGATTCCACTGTTTCCATAGATAATGTGTTGGAAAGCCATGCAGCAGTTGGTGAGAAGGTGACTGACCAAATATGCTCTATACACGTTGCTGCTCCTGATCCAATAGACAGCAGGTTGATGGCAAACATAGCCTTTATGATCTGAAACTTGCTTCTACTTGTACCAGTGTCGTCATATACGCAAGGTTTATAGAAAATCATGTTACTTTACAGTCTTATACAGCACTAGGTAAGTTCTGGGACTGAGCTTCCTACTTTAGAACTAATCAAAGAGTATAAAATGCAGACACTGGTTTTCTAATCACCTGTAAAAGCCTCTAGACAGGCATCTCTTTATGTAGGCTGCAGGCTGTTACAGCAATAGGCTGATGTAAATAAGCCCATAAGTTACTAGCAAGCCAACTAGCTCACAAACAGTATTCTGGACTATGTCGCTAAGCTCAGCGCATATATTCATTAGCCATTATTCCTGCTCTGGCTAGCATGTGGTGTAACAATGCATGGTAGTAGATGGAAAGCTAGGGGGAACTGATGAACTGAATGATAATAAGCCGCCCAAGCTCAGAGGCAAGGTACAGACAGAGAAGACTTGGATTCAGTAAGTACAGGAGATCCTCTCTTTAAGCTGAAATATGCCAAATTATCTATAAAAGAGCTGTCTCTCCAACTGATATCCCTTCTCTTTTCTACATTCAAAGTGTTTGCCATCTCAATCAATAGCACGAGCCCTTATATAACAACCACGAAGCCAGCCATCATGTTTTATTCAACCATTGCCCTCATTTACCTTGCATCTTTTGCTGCCTCTCAAACTGGTCCTGGTCTCAGCTCTGATGAAAGTTACTGCCCTTCTTGTGTTGGTGTGTGCCAGTCTAATCATTTCACTATATATATGACCTCCCTGTGCCTCACACAGGAAGTACTGACCTAATTGCATAGGGAACAAGTACCTTGACCAGGCAACTAACCAAACTGGCTGCTGTCCCGTCGGCACAGTCTACCAGCCAGCATCCTGTGTGTCGGGATCAGTGACTACAGATCCCACTTGCCCAGCTGATGATGGGTATTTGTATGCTTCGGGCGGCGCCACATTCAAAATATACTGCGAATCTTACACTGGTAATTACGGTATGTTCCCTTATCGTATCCAGTTTTCTAGTGGCTTATATAGGTATAGCTACAACGCTTCCTGCGGCAAATATCAAGGCCTGTGCAGATGCCCTTGCTTCAAGCACTTATAAAAGTGCGACTTGGATGACTCAGAACCGTTGCTTTTTGTCGGTATGTTTACATGACCATATAGGTTAGGAGTAAGAGGGATCTGCTGACCGCTATATACAGAACCAAGTCATACAATCGGCGTCTGATCTCTTACCTACGCCGGGCCATGTTGTTCTTGCCAGGCTGTAATCCACAGACATCCAAGTTACATGTTATCATGTCAGCACCTAGTGGAGAACTGGAGATATCTGGTTTAGGTTAAGGTCATTTTGCTAGTCTACTTTTATCTCCACGCCTAAGTAATTGTCTATTTGCTCATAATATAAGGCTTGGTCGCCATTGTTGCAAACAACTGTATGATCATGTTGATTTGACGATCTAAAGAAGAATTGACCAATGAGCGGCTGCCTGGAGGCTTTTGGCACGAAAACACGCGCCAGGCATCCAGGCGCCCATGCTCGGCTACCCGCGGCGATTCTCCAGATTCCCCGCATGATGAAATGAGAATCCCCAGCTGGAGACTTGCGTATAAATCGCCCAGGGGAATGTTCCAGGGAAGTCGTCGATTTTGACCTCTCGCGGTCTCTTTCGCAGATTCACTCCTACTTCCCGCCTATCCATCCAGCCATGGCCTCCCTGCGCCCCTCTGTCAAGAGATTATTACGACAACCTCCCTGCCGGTTGTACTCGGGCGCTCCATCTTCCTCAGCACGACTCAATCTACCCATCGACTACAAATCCACGCCTCTCCTGCACCATACCTCGTCCTCACTATCGAGCGCGTTGGAGCTCCCCGGCTCTACCACCACCAAGTCACTAAATCTATACCAAGCAATCAATTCTGCGTTGCGAACCGCCCTTGCTACGGATAACAGGGTGATGCTCTTTGGCGAGGATGTAGCATTCGGCGGAGTGTTTCGGTGCTCAATGGACTTGCAAACGGAGTTTGGATCGGAACGAGTATTCAATACCCCGTTGACGGAGCAAGGGATTGTAGGGTTCGCTATCGGGGCTGCAGCGGAAGGAATGAAGCCTGTTGCCGAAATCCAGTTCGCAGATTATGTTTTTCCTGCGTTTGACCAGATTGTGAACGAAGCTGCAAAGTTTAGGTATCGAGAGGGAGGTACAGGCGTGAATGTGGGTGGAATGGTGGTCAGAATGCCGTGCGGTGCAGTCGGACACGGCGCCCTGTGAGTTAAATCGTCTTTGGGTTGCTGCACGCAGCGATTGCTAATCGGATCTGAGTACAGATACCATACACAATCTCCCGAAGCGCTTTTCGCTCATGTCCCCGGTGTGCAAGTGGTCATGCCTCGGTCTCCGTCACAAGCAAAGGGCCTCCTCCTGAGCGCCATCTTCAACAGCAACAATCCAGTCATCTTCATGGAGCCCAAGATCCTATACCGCGCAGCAGTCGAGCACGTTCCAAATGAATTCTACACAATACCTCTTAACAAAGCGGAAGTGGTCAAACCAGGAAATGACGTGACGGTCATCTCGTATGGTCAACCCATGTACCTCTGCTCCGCAGCTATCAGTGCTATTGAAAAGACCATGGGCACCAGCGTTGAACTCATCGATCTCCGAACGATATACCCTTGGGACCGGCAAACTGTCCTCGACAGCGTGAGGAAAACCGGACGTGCTATCGTGGTGCACGAGAGTATGATCAATTACGGTGTCGGTGCTGAAGTTGCTGCTACCATCCAAGACGGTGCATTCTTGCGTCTGGAGGCTCCAGTCAAGCGAGTAGCTGGGTGGAGTACCCACACGGGCCTTACATTTGAGAAACTCATCTTACCTGATGTCGCGAGTAAGTGATCCCGCAGCACTTCCCCTTGCTTGTCCATAATGAGGAACTCAGTGCTGACGGATATCAGGGATTTATGATGCTATCAAGCAGACACTGGAGTACTGAGTGTTTGTATGGTTCAATAGAGAAATAGAGCATTTAGCGCAATGAGAACGGTTTTACACTTCAGCAGCAGAATGACGCTTTTAGATGCTACAAGTGTCCTCCAGAAAGAACAGGAATTGGTTGAAGCAAAAAGTAGTTCCCAATAGGCGCTTCTGCCGGTGGATGCACTATATATATCTCACGTTTGAAACGTGCCATGACATCTCAATTCGAGAGACGGTCAGAAGTCGGAAAACCTGCATCGAGGGGAAGTCAATTATGAATAGACTCCTTGAAAGCAATGAACTGGAATAATGATAATATTCAGCCAAGTGTTATGAACGGCTTCATCTCTTGTATGACTCCGTATTGTTGACCATGTTTTCTCTCTGGACCCCTTGCTGTTCCTTGTGTCCCCCTGAGTCATGTGACACCACCTAATATTCCAAATCCGGAAGTATCCTCTGGCCAATCATTGACGAACTTTTCAAGCTAGCAAAAGCGCTGCCACCTAATCCCGGACCTCCCGACCTCGATGCCACACCATCAATTATCCTTTTACGGTAATCATCATCATCAACATGTCCGCCGAACCTGGGCAATCATCTCCATACAGGCCGCCTAATGAACACAAATACTCCATCTGCCAGGAATTCGTCCACTCCTGCTGCTCCTTCTTTCACCCCTGCCACTAAGCAAAGAGGGAACGTATGGATGCCAACTTTGACACCGACCGCATTGGCGACGAAATATCCTCAAACAGCTTTGGATCCCAAACAGCTACAACCTGCAGCTCCTCCTCAGAACCAAAGCGGTCCTTCCACATCCTCAGCTACGACTTTCCTGCGACCATTGCATACCCCCTCGACAGCCCAACAACCTCCAAGAACCCCTTCCACACAACCTTTGAACCAAAGTCCCGTACCTCCGCCGATACCTCATGCCACTCGGCCTAAACTACACAATGCACAAGCGCAAACAATCACAAGACCTCCGTATCCAGCGCAATCTGCTCCGCAGCCTCAAGTGGCTCAACCTGCCACTCCCGCAATTGTTCAATATGCGCCAGGACTGCCGAATCCAACAGTTCAGCAGCCGATACATTCGCAGCCGAGCGCCCCACAAGGACAGACACCCTCCATCCCTCCCCCGCGTCCTTCAGGGACTGGCGCCGTTTTCGAGGTCGGAATGATATATCCCTCAATGGACGACGCCCGTGAAGCTCTGCTTTGCCATACAATTGCCAGGCACGAATCTTACCGGGTGTACAAATCGGACGCGAGACGGTATATGACCCGATGTCGCAACCGCGACTGCAATTACATGGTTCGAATCAGCTGGAGAAAGAGGCGCTGCGAGGCATTCGTGTCCATGTACAAGCCGCATACGTGCAGTCCGGACACCCATGATAATTGGCGTCCAGCAGCGTCAGTCAATTATCTCGTACCGACTTATCAGTCTCTCGTCCAAGGAAGTTCAAAGCCGACCGCCGCCCAGATCCTGGAGATTGAGCGGCGCAGAGGCAATCCGATTCAATACCATCAAGGATATCGCACTCTCAGAGCAATTGAGCGCAATCTCTACGGAGACGCACCTGAATCCTTCAAAAAGCTACCCGGGTTTCTGTCAAGGCTTGCCAAGGTCGACCATGCTGGATACTGGAAAATGGAGACGAAGAATGACGTTTTTAATCGCTGTTTTGTCGCGCCGGCCGCGACCTTGAACGCTTATACTCACTGCCGTCGATTTTTGACCATTGACCGCGCACCATGGAAAACCAAGTGGGACTTTTCGCTTCTTGTTGCTGCGACATTAGATGCGAACGATCAGGTTCTGCCGCTGGCGTGGGCGGTTGTGCCTGATGAGAAGGTCGAATCATGGGCTTTCTTCCTGCGTCATATGCGCCTAGCTTTTCCGAAAATTGATAGTCCGCGTACTGCGCTGTTGCTTAATCCTCGGCTGGGGATTGACGATGCCGTCACCCAAGAACTACCTGCTGTTGCCATGATGTATTGTTGCGAATATCTGTCTCGGACGCTGATGGAGAAATTTAAACCCGAGGAGGAAGTCCGCAAGCAATTCTGGAAAGCTGCGCGAGCAGAATCGGAGCCTATATTCGCGCAGGCAATAGCTCAAATCAAACACCCCCGCGCTAAACAGTGGATCGAGTCGATACCCCGACAAAGATGGGCCAAGCACGCCTTGCCAGTTCCTCGGTATGACCAACTGGCCATGACCAGCATGGAATCTCTTCACTTCTTATGGCTGAACACCCGCAATTTGCCCGTTCTGCGCGCTTTGTATTCAATCTGGCTCAACATCACTGACCGACTTCATCACTGCCGGGGCATGGAGTTCAAGCGATCCAACACGTTGACCGACTTTGCACAGGAATGGATTGTGCGGCAAAAGCAGCTCTGTCGGACCTATACAGCAGTGGCAAGTTCGCAGGAGCAGTTCACCGTGTTCAACAAATCCGTCGGGTACGTGGTGGACCTGAATGCTCGGACCTGCAGCTGCCTCGACTGGCAGGATCTCCAATTACCATGTCGCCACGCCCTCGCTGCTATTGCTACCACTTCTCGCCCCATTAATGACTTCGTCCCGCCGGCGTATCATATCAGCACGTACAAGCAGATCTACACCGGCGTGACGATGCCCCTCGAACTGCGAGACCTCGACAACTTTGACCAGTGCAACGCCCCAGCCGCCAAACGTCGCGGAAGACCCTCAGAGAATCCATCCACACAACGCTCAAAAGATGCCACTGCCCAGACCCACTGTTCCGTCTGCAAGCAGCCCGGCCATTCCGGCCAAAGCGACATCTGCCCCACGACACTCAAGGACCGCAATATCGTCATCCAAACTCTACCCGAGGGCATCCGCGCCTTCGAACACAAACCCGGCCCACCGCCTCCGAAACCCCAGTACCCGGCAGTTGCTGTCGTTGTGCCGGCCAGGCCGAACACATCCGCGCCCCGCAGGCACCGGAGCAGCAGCCAAAGTAGCAGCAGCAGCAGCAGCGATGACAACAACGACGACAATTCTCCCAGCGATGCGGCCAATGAGGGGGAGTTACTAGACCCAGCATTCAGGGAAATCCCTCCCTTACCCGATTGGGCTCGGTTACCCGGAGAGCAGGACTCACCGGGGGTGCCAGCCCCAAGGCCAACATTGAATTTCGCACCTGCGCCTTCCGAGGTTGGATCCCGGCTGGAATGGGCGTTGGATGCGAAGAAGAGACTCGATGTCGAGAAGGAGTTTCTGTCGTATGAGGAGTTGAGTCGGCTGCAGGGTCAGATTCTCGATGGGCTTTTCTTAGCGGATGTCTAGCGAGAGACGTGTGTAATACTTAGTTAATAATGTTTCGAGGTAGTTTGAGATGAGCAGGTCTCGTACAAATCTCAGGCCATAATCCGAGTCATACTGGCACTCTTTCGTCAACTTTAAGTACGGAGCCATCGATGTGATGACTTTCACTTCTTCAAGTGCCTGGCATATCCTGAAAGTGGTAGATATATACAACGCCATAATTAATATATTCATCAGAATGCAACCATGATATCTATATGATGTATCGCCAAGTCGCTCAAATGAAGGATATCTCAAACCAAAATACAAACCCCATAAAACAATCCCAAATCGCTAAAAAATATCATATCACATAACAAAAAATGCCTAGAAACTGAAAAGCCCACTCCGGCGCTTTCCAAATGGATACACAACCAGCGCCGCAAGGAACAAACCCACGCTGATCCCGATCGCCACCTGGATCATTCCGAAACCTAAGCTAGCGATGGAGGTATCCTGGCTGCTGGTATCGGTGCCATTACCGCCCTTCTGCAGATTCTCCCGGACTTGGTTTGCATAGTTGATACCGGCGATCAAGGAGCCGGAGGATGCGAGACCTGACGGCACGAGGACGAAGATACCCGGTAGAATGGCGGTGGCGGCATGGCCGTGCCATAGGCGGCTGTATAGATTGCCTAGGATGCCGAGGGTAAAGGCGCCGACGGTATTGGCGACTTCAGAGCGGGAGCCGAGCTTGGTTGTGCTGAAGTAGTTGGTGACGTAGCCGCAGGTTGCGATGATGATCATGACGGGGACTTGTTTCCATTTGGCCTGGTTGATTACGGCGAGGAAGATGACGTAGATGGCGACGAAGACGAAGCGTTGGGTGTATTTGCTGCCGTAGATGGAGAGGTCGCGGCAGGTGGTTTCGGAGGTGGCGTTGCTGTCCATGAGGCCGTAGACGGTGGTACCGACTGTGATGCCGTAGCCGAGGAAGAGGGAATAGATTATGGCGAAGACCATGCGGATGGAACCTGCGATCATCTGGTGTGATTGAAGTTCAAGACTGCTGCAGAGGACCATGAAACCGGGTAGGATCAGGGCGATGGAGGACTGTGACAGAGCAGAGAAGCAGAAGAGGGGCTGTTGTTGGCCGTCCACAGTTATGCGGATCGAGCCGAACGCCCGTGCCAGGAATGAGGTCAACACTGCTGCTGTCACTTCGAACACATTGGAATAGAGGGTCGATCGGGGGGATATGACGCGCTGCATCAGACCAACGACCGAACCGAGAATGAAGATGATGGGCATGTCAATGGGCCGGGCGTCGAAAGCGAAGGGTCCGACTGCGGCACTAGCCAGTCCGTAGATGGGAACCAGGATCCATTTATTGAAACGGGGTTTCCGTTTCATGATTTCGTCAAGTTCCTGGATGGCTTCTTCGACTCCGATCAGGTCGTGGACGACATTTTTGTAAACGTTGTGCGTTTCCGCCAATCGTCCCAGATCGACCCCCTGCGCCGAACGAACTAGCTTGACTTCGGCCGTCCGAGTAGCAGGGTCATCGAAGGACATGATCATACAACCAGGCAGATACAGAAACTGTCCCTCGACCTCCAGGACTCTCGCTGTCATGGTCATGTATTCCTCCAAACGGTGCGTAGGCGCACCATACCGCATCAACGCACGGCACAACTGCATAATATACCGATGCCGTGCCAGGATCTCTGCAATATGCACGGTCACCCGAATTTCATCCTCCAACCGATGCTTCCGGTAGGCCTTCTTCCCCCGCTTCTGCTGTGTCATTGACAGAACATCGGCGGACGACGGTAAGGTTGCCCGACTTAAGTTCATCGATGCTTCCACCAGGGAAGAAGTCGACCGATGGTGCGGTTTCTTGTACCATTTCAATTTCTCCTTCTTCGGTGTGACCGCACCCGACTTGGGAGTTGCCGATCCTGACTTGGGCGTTGTAGCCCCCGAGGACATGGGAGAGAGGCCATCATCGGAATCATCCGTGGCCGACAGAGCGTCCTTTTCATTCTGTGCAGCCTGCAGCTTGAGCAGTTGAGACAGAATGCCGCCTCCTCCGCTGAAGGAGAGAGGACGGTACGAATCGTACCACGAACTGGGACGCTCGGGAGTGCTCTGACCAGAGCGCTGGTAGGCAGGTTTTGGTTTGCGGTGGCGCAGGTTATTGTGTTGAGTCATCCGTCGAACAAGACGGTGGGCCTCTGCGCTGGGTTTAGGCCGGTTCTCGTCGTCCGTATCGCCAGGCATGCGGTACTCGCTATCGAACCTGCGCAACGGCGTCCCGCCTTCCAGGTCCTCAGGCAACAAAGAGGCTCCCAGTGCCTCACCCTCATCCGCGGGTCGACCCAGGCGTTCTCCCAGACGGACCGTCTTCTGTCTGATCAACTGACCCGCCTCCTTCCATCTTTGCTTCACAGACTTCGATCTGATCGGTATTCGCTCCCAGGTGGAATCTTCGGAGATGCGTTCGGGGGTAGAAGGTGGATATTGGACGCTGTGGTAACCCGACCCATCGTATAGACTCTCTGTTATATCCTTCTCATCATCGAATTGCTCCGCTTTCAGCATATCGGTAACATCCGTAGACCGTGGTGCGGAACTGAGCAGCGTCCGGGTGGAGCTGTCGGAGGTATTCGAGTAAACTCGCTCGGTAGTCTCGGTATTATCCACATCGCGATGTCGGCTGACAGATCGGAATCTCACACGATGCGGTCGTGAGAGCACGCCAGGAAGTCCCAGGTGGAGACTCTCCGGCGCCTCGTCGTTGGCCGGCTGTGAGGGGTTATGGTCATGACTGGTGCGGTCTTCAGGGGCGTTTCTGTCTAAGGTCTCTGGATTCGTGAGCAACTCGTAGCTTTCGTTATCATGGTGAGTCTCCGACATTGGGAGGCGAATGCACTCCAGATGTCAATTATCGTTGCAACAAAGTTGAGGAGGATGCTGAGAAGAAAGTGTACCGGGCGGAAGGAGATAAACGAACGTCTGGATGAACGGTGGAGGGACGGATAGAGATTAAAGGAAGAAGCACCGTACAAATACATACAATGGATGGCACAAGAATAATGATACGGCAAATCGAGGAATGCAGTGCGCTTAATGGGTTGAGGAAAGGCAGCGAGGATAGAGAGGATGGACTAGTGTGGAGAGGAACCAGAGATACGGACTTAAGGGGAGAACGTGCGAGAGGCGAACCAAAAATAAGTCGAGTCTAGAACAGATTTTCATCTCAAAGATTTGCTGGTTTTGCAAGAGCTGAAAGAAAGCCATTGACTTTGCTTAAAACGAGTCAAAGTCTCGGCACAGGGTCCATTGTTGTGAGGTTAAAGAGAGGACAATAAGACGATGATCTCATGGGGGAGGGGCATCATTGATTGACCTGTCCGTTTTCGGAGTTCTGGATAATAGCACTCCCTACTATGGCTTCACTTCTCTACAACAGTTCCCATGCAGCAGAAGATCGCTATATTTACTAACCTGGTAATTATTGATATGCGTGTCAATATTCACTGTTCTAGAACACAACCAATCTACCACCTAGTCTCTATCCCCCAAGACGCGACTCGACAAGTGTCAATCAAAGAACGCGACCCTCAAAGACCAAACTCAATGACAATGCAATCCACGCAACCAGTGGAGAACCCTCGGCACAATGCATGATGAATAAGAAACAAAAAGCTTGGCCGTGGGTCGGAAGTGGCGAGGCCACAGAATCACACCGAATCACCGAGACACCGAAGCTGCGGCGGAAGCTGAAGGAAAATCTCTGACTTCAACACTTGTGCCGTGGCTGCCGTCGCGGCGTCGACCGGCATTGTGGTCCATCAGAGCATTCTGATGGGCTGTTGGACTAGAATTGAGTCAATTTACCCGTCGAATTATCCACTTCGGGCAGATCATCTTGTCCACAACACAGAGTCCAGACTTGACTCCAAGTCCAGATCCGTGCTATGGAGACCTTTTAGACTGGTACAGCTTGCAGGGACCACGAAGCAGATCATGTTCTATTTTCGTGCAACACTCTATCCCAGCTGCTCGAATACTACAGAATGCATGTGAATGATGTGATTGATTATTTTTAGACTACTATGGCCATGGACTACTGGATTCTACACCTGCATTATCGTCCATCATCGCTGTCTAAATCCCAATTGTTCAACCACCCAACGCTAACATTCAGATACATTGCAAAGCAGAGCCATACCGCATACGGGAGCATCATCCAAAAGGCAGTGCGATCGATATCCCACCATGTCGCCATCAGTTTCCCCACCGTACCAACCAGAGCTACCATATCCGCGAGGGCCCAACCAGGTTTCCGCACACCGAAGAATAATGGCATCCAGAGGTAGTTGAGGACTAGCTGCGCCGTGTACAAAGCTTGGAACGAGGCTACTGCTGTCGCGGGTGTGAGGAGCGTCGCGGAGGTAGTTGCGTGGTGGGCCGCGTAGCCCATCATTCCGTAGAGGATGGTCCACACTGGCCCGAAGACCCATCCGGGTGGGCGTAGCGGCGGTTGGCGGAGATGGCGGTACAGCTCTTTGGTGTGGCCTACTTCTGTAGAGGTATGGAGTAAGTATCGTCCAGTTTAGTCTGCATAAAGGACTTGTAGAATCTTATCTATCGCCAATGAGGAGGACGTCATACTGTTGACCAAATATCCCACCAGGGATCCAACCCCAATAGGCGTCGCCACAGCCAGGACGGTCGAGGTAAAAGCCTCTTGAGGCAGTGCAAATGACGTTAGCATCGTCTTTGAGATTGGAAGATATTTTCCGAGTAGATGTTCGATCTTTGTTCTTCCGAGATTTTGGAAGTTCTCTGTGTTGCTGAAGGTAGGGGTTTTATGTTGATCTGTTCAGCCCATCGGCCGATCGATCGATATGCACCAACGTCATTCATCCACTCCACCTCGCTGAAAAGGGACGGTACAAAACACAAATCCATTGAAGATGCATAGAAGATGTTTTTGGTATACGGAGAATGACGGTCATCGAGCACGAATATAGGAGAAAGTAATACTGCCAGCAGAGTATGTGGAACGCCTTCACGTCATCAAGTGCCACGTGGTTTCAGGGAAATATATATCACGAAACAAAGAAGCAGAACGAAAACGAACAAACAGAGAGACAAATGACACCGAGAGGAAGGAGTTTGTTTGCTTGTCGACTAGCAGATCAGGATGGCACGGAATACAGACTCGGCAAAATATGGACACGTTTTATCAGTCGTACTAGCACGAGGACGGTGACTTTCGGATGGGCAGCTGCATATACGTCCAAGGTATGACGAAAGAACCGAAGTGATTCAGGGGACTGTTTCAATGTCCGACAGAATCATGTAGAAGGAAACCCGATGTTGATATAAAGCATCGCAATGCTCTCCATCAAACCAACCCAAGTTAAGCCAAGTCATAGTCGAGTATAGGCGGCGAATTTCGTCCAGTCAAAAGACCAGATAGAAGAACACCCTAGCTGACACTCAGCCGTTATGCCACTCAAATTGCTTTGCCTGCATGGCTGGGGCACAAACACCAAGGTATGTGACACGAGCATGCCATCCTCGTCCTGCTCGCTGATATTGTGACAGATCTTGAAATCTCAGCTGCGTAAGTTGCACAGCCCTCAGCTCTCTGCCACATACTAACGAGACAGACGGCTTGATGACCGAACTCCAAAGAGACAACACGGCGACATTCCATTTTGTCGAAGGCGACCTTGACTCGGTGCCAGGTCCTGGCATCGCAGGATTCTATGACGGACCCTACTACAGCTATTACAAGTTTCCCCGGTCGTTTTCTGACCCCGACGGCAGCGAGGAAGAATCCATGCTCGAAGCGTACAACCTCCTCTATGACATCGTCGATGAGGACGGTCCCTTTGATGGCATCCTAGGCTTCTCGCACGGAGGAACACTGGCTTCAGGCTTTCTCATTCATCATGCGAAGACATATCCGCATGAACCACCGCTTTTTCGATGCGCCATCTTCATCAACTCTCTCCCACCGTTCCGCATGAACCCCGGCGAGAACCCTGTAATCGACCCAGATCTTGACGGCTATATCAAAATACCGACTGTAAGCATTGCTGGGGCAAAGGATCCCTTGTTGAAGTATTCGCTTGCATTGCACAAGTTGTGTGATCCATCGAAGTCCACGTGGATAGTGCACAGCAAGGCCCACGATATTCCCAACGATAAGAAAAACGTCGCTGTGATGGCTGCAGGTATCCGCAAGTTGGCCATCGAAGCTTTATTGATATGGTGACAGTACCCTGGCTTTGCTTTCTGTCCTACCTTGCACAGAATAGAATATTCCGCGTGTCTATCCTGCATTCCTTGGTTTGCCGGTTTCTCCGAGTGTACTGGTACGGAGCATTCTTTGGATGTCGTTAGATCCTGAATTTCATGTTTAAAGACGGACAATAACCAGGTTCTGTATGTTTGTCTGCTGCGTCTGCAACTTAATCATTGTCTTTGGACCTTCGTCGAAGTGTGTCACATGAGAGTACGACAAGGTTGTCATATGGATGGGCCATTCGTAGTTTCCTACCATGGCTATCAACTCGTCCGAAGGGCCTGGCGAACCCGTCCAGCTCCCTTCTTCTCCCTCTAATGCTCGCACAGAAGATGAAACTTCACACTTGTTGGACGACGCACCAATGCCAATTGCCATTGTTGGCATGGGATTCCGAGGGCCTGGAGATGCTATCAACGTTGAAAAGCTGTGGAAAATGATGCTCGAAGGCCGAGAAGCGTGGAACCAGATACCGGAGTCAATATGGAATAGTCATGCGTTTTACCATCCAGACCATGCGAGGCACGGCACAGTAAGTCATGACAATAGCCACATGGGCTATGTGATAACATTATCCGCAGATCAATGTCCAAGGCGGCCATTTTTTGACAGAAGATGTATCTCTTTTCGACGCGCCGTTTTTCAACATGACGAGTGACGAGGCAGCGGTTTGTAGCCTTTCAACAAATCTGCACAATAGCGTCGTATGAAGCTTATCATATTACTTCTCAGGCGATGGATCCCCAGCAGCGGTTATTGCTCGAAGTGACCTATGAAGGACTAGAGAACGGTCTGTTTCCCACAGCATAGAGATCATTGGATAGCGCTCACACTTGCCAGCCGGTATACCGCTTCCCAAAATCATGGGAAGCCAAACATCCTGTTTCGTTGGGTCTTTCAACGCGGATTACACAGATCTCCTGCTCCGCGACCCCGATGCTATTCCCATGTATCAATGCACCAATGCCGGCCAGTCGCGAGCCATGATGGCCAACCGGGTGTCGTACTTCTTCGACCTGAAGGGCCCGAGCGTCACAGTTGATACGGCTTGCTCAGGCAGTCTTATCGCATTGCATTTGGCGTGTCAGACGTTGCGCACCGGCGATGCTGCGATGGCAATCGCAGCCGGAGTAAACGTGATTCTCAGCCACGAATTCATGTCCACAATGACCATGATGAAGTAGGTTGTATGGTACACTCGGATGTCATTGAATTAACAGTATCCAGGTTCCTGTCACCGGAAGGACGCTGCTACACATTTGACGAGAAAGCCAACGGATACGCTCGTGGCGAAGGGATCGGGTGTTTGATCTTGAAGCCGCTCAAAGACGCCATCAGAGATAACGACCCTATCCGAGCTGTCATTAGGGGTTCTGGATCGAATCAGGATGGCAGAACTCCCGGTATCACTCTCCCGAGTGGAGCGTCCCAGGAGGCTTTGATTCGCCATGTTTACAGCATGGCAGGTCTCCATCCACATGATACAGAATTCGTCGAAACACATGGCACGGGAACTCAAGCAGGAGATCCAACCGAGACAGGAGCACTTGCAAGAGTGTTTTGTGCAGATAGAGAGTCGGACAAACCACTGCGCATTGGGTCTATCAAAACAAACGTGGGGCATCTGGAGGGAACAAGCGGAGTCGCGGGCGTGATCAAGGCAGTGTTGATGCTCGAGAACCGCACTTTCCTCCCCAACCGCAACTTCACTTCGCTCAACCCACGCATCCCGCTTGACGAATGGAAACTTAAGGCATACTTTCCCATATTGTACCTCATGAGTGAATAGCATGCTAACGATCTCAGATTCAACTCGATTCGGAACCATGGGAAAGCACAGGGCCTCATCGTGTGTCGGTAAACAGCTTCGGATATGGGGGAAGCAACGCGCATGTTATCTTGGAAGACGCTTATGGATACCTACATTTACGCGAATTACAAGCACTTGCTGGCAAGCCACGTACACCTTTCGTGAGGAAGCCTCTTGAGTCATCGCAAACTCCCAACGGCGACCGCAATCTTTCGCCCATACGGACGCGTCTGTTTATGCTCTCCGGTTTTGACGATCAGTCCATCGCAAAACAGATACAAAACATGAAATTCTATCTCCAAGAAAGGCAATCGATAGCTGATGATGAGTTCATGAATAGTCTGGCGTTTACGTTGAATCAACGGCGTACTGCCCTCATGTGTCGAGCAGCGGTTACTGGCCACTCGGCTTCCAGCGTGATCAAAGTTCTTGAAGGTAGTGTCAAGGTTAGAAAGGCCACGAGAAAGCCAGTGGTTGGCTTTGTTTTCACCGGCCAAGGAGCACAATGGTGTGGGATGGGACGAGAGCTGGTGGAAGCGTATCCCGTTTTTCGCCAGTCAATGGAAAGAATTGATGCACAATTGACCAGACTTGGGGCTCCATTTTCTGCCCTAGGTACGAACAAAGCACGAATCATTGAATCAAGGTTCATGTCCCAACTAATAAAGAAGCTCTGCTAACCGTGCTGCAACAGGCGAAATGCTCGAGAACCAGGACGCATCACGGCTCAACCATCCTCTCCATAGTCAAACAATCTGCACAGCACTACAAATCGCACTCGTCGACCTTCTAACTTCATGGGACATACAACCGGATTCGGTTACTGGTCATTCCAGTGGCGAAATAGCTGCAGCGTACGCCATTGGAGCGTTGAGCGCGGAGGATGCTATATCAGTTGCATACTACAGGGGCGTTGCAGCCAGCAAGCTACCGCACAACGAAGAAGTGAAAGGAGGGATGCTCGCTGCCGGACTATCGCCCGCCCAAATAGGACCGTTCCTGGACACTTTGAAAACTGGGAAAGCCGTCGTCGCATGCATCAACAGCCCGTCCAGCGTTACTGTCTCGGGAGATGTTGAAGCGATTAAAGAGCTTGAGAATGTTTTAAAGGAGAAAGAATTCTTCTGCCGCCGTCTGGTAGTTGATGTTGCATATCATTCCCACCACATGGAGCTAGTTGGTGGTGAATATCTGGACCTGATATCGAACATTCGACCACGGATCGGAAGCAAATCCGAAACGCATCCTATCTCCTTTTTCTCTTCGGTGATAGGAGCTGAGGTCAGAGCTTCCGATCTTGGGCCTCAGTATTGGACTAGAAATCTTCTCGGCCAGGTCAAATTCGTTGACGCCGTCAGGGCGCTTTGCTTTGAAACCAGTACTCAGAAATCGATGTTTCCGGCCCCTAATAGCAAACGCAACAGGCGGCCAAACGGTACACGCAAGGTCAATGTGGATGTCTTGCTGGAAGTTGGTCCTCACGCAGCATTATCGGGCCCCATTCGTCAAATTTTGAAAGAGGACAACAAACTTGATGCGGCTGGGATTCAATATGCCAGCGTTGTGACTCGTAAAGTCGATTCTGTCACGACGGCATTAGAGGTTGCTGGAACCCTGGCCTGCCTGGGTTATAACATCAACTTCTCAGCAATCAACGACCCGTTAGATGAGTCAAGAGATACGCATGTCATGGTTGATCTTCCTTCCTATGCATGGAACCACAGCAGATCATACTGGGCCGAGTCTCGCGTCAGCACGACGTTCAGAAAGCGCAAGCACCCGCGAACAGATCTCCTGGGTGCTCTCGACCGAATGTCATGTCCGTTCGAACCTCGTTGGAGAAACTTTGTGCGTGTATCGGAGATCCCATGGCTGAGGGATCATAAAATACAGTCGAATATAGTCTATCCTGCAGCGGGATACATTGCAATGGCCATAGAAGCTGTATCCCAACACCTGCCGGAGCGGGAGGCCGACGAGGGCATGTCAGCATTTATGCTTCGTGATGTTGAAATAAAAGCCGCTTTAGTCATCCAAGAACATTCTGCAGCTGAAGTCATGACCTCGCTACGAGCATGTCAGGGTGGCAGCAAAGACTCCGAGCGCCTTTACGAATTCAACATCTACTCCGTGACCGCTGAGAATCGATGGACCGAGCATTGCCGTGGCGTAGTTGGCGTCCATGACATGTTCCTGGACGAGTATGAGACTGGTTCCCAGCCGCCAGAAAAATCTTCCGACCTCAGCGTCATAGACATCTCGACATTCTACGACAAGCTATCCAGCATTGGCCTCGAATATGGTCCTTGCTTCGCGAATCTGACTCACGCTAATCGTGCTGAGAACTTGTGCTTCGCTGAAGTTACTATCCCTGACACAGCAGCGGTCATGCCAATGAATTTCCAGTACCCATACTTGATCCACCCATGCACGCTAGACAGCATATTTCATACGGTATTTGTTCAAACGGATTTTGGAGACGATCCCGCTATTCCGGTTCATATAGACGAGCTTTGCGTGTCTCGGTGTACAGATCGTTCACCGGGTACTAAAATGCAAATCGAGACGCATATTGACAAGCGGACGAGAAAGGGTATTGTAGCCTCTATTACAGTGATGAACAGCAATGATGCTATTGCTATGTCGATTAAAGGATTGCGATGCAAGAGCCTCGAGGACAGCGCCCCGAAGGACACGATCAACGCAACTGATCGCCTTGGGTACATGCTTACTTGGAAAGCAGATCCGGACCTACTTTTAAGGCAAGACTTTAGCACTATTTTCACTGAGAAAAATCACGACAATGGAGAATCTGCAAAGAGGACTTCGGAGGAAAGTTGTGCGTCCTATTATATTCGGAAAGCCATCCAAGATCTTCAATCCGTGGACAAGGAAGAATTACATCCAGACAGAAGACAGCAACTCGAATTCTTTGTCGATAGGACGAAAGAAAGACGCTTTGTCCCGTCATCAGACATGAATAGCGCCGATATTCATGCAGAGAGTGCTTCGGGACCGCAAGGAACACTCCTCACTGCAATCGGCGAGCAACTCAGTACAGTCTTGAAAGATCCGAAATTCTCAACCATTAAGATAGATCCTTCAGTATGGGAACAATACTTGGA
Organism: Scortechinia acanthostroma; assembly: GCA_011319215.2. Lineage (NCBI taxonomy): Eukaryota > Fungi > Ascomycota > Sordariomycetes > Coronophorales > Scortechiniaceae > Scortechinia > Scortechinia acanthostroma. Next base: position 151,163 of record JAABUG020127175.1, read on the forward strand.
CGCTATCCGCTCAAGCCCTGTGTACGAGGAAGTAGCTCGCTATCTCGAGCTAGTCAGCTATAAGAACCCGATGATCTCGGTTCTTGAGGTAGAGGGTACATTTGGACAATCTTCCCAAGGCCATCTTGAACGACTCTTGGGTAACGACGGGCAAGGCCCCATATGCAGTGAATACACAATCACTCATCAAGCTCCATCGATCCCTGAACACTTCGCCCCAGTGCTTGCCAAATGGAGCCAATGGCTAAAAGTGAAGAAGTTAGATCTCAACCAGAGCCCAGAGACCCAAGACTTTCCCAAATATCAATACGACGTTGTCCTTGTCCCTTTGGGGCTTTGCACGGTCCCATCCAAGTTGCAAGCTCTCAGGAGTATTCACACGCTTCTGAAGCCGCAAGGGCATCTGATTATCGTGGATTCCGTCGCTCAATATGACAGTTTGTCTCAGTCTGTTATCTTTGCCACTTTTCCGGGATGCTGGTCCAAAGGTCGATTTGGCTATAGCCTCGAAGACTGGAATGTCGCGCTCTCAGCAGCTGGATTTTCCGAAGCAAGTATCACCTCACCAGGAGGGTCTTCCTTGATCATCACTCGTCCGCTGCATGAGGAATCACTTTCCAAACAAAGTATTCTAATTATATCAGAAAATGATGACAATGGTATAAGCTTGTCCGCTCTGCAAGACTGTCTTAGTCCCTTGTCGCCCGATATCGAGACCACAGATTTCACCCATGCCAAGCCAGAAGGAAGGGTGTGCATTATTCTCAGTGGTCTTACTCGGCCTTTGATTGCGGATCCCAGTCCAGAGGAACTGGAAGTATTGAAGCGAATCTTCCTGAAGGCATCGGGCGTCTTGTGGGTGACTCGAGGAGCGGCAATTTCACCGGTGACACCGGACGGCGCTCTGGCGACTGGGTTTGTACGGACTTCACGCTCTGAATCTGGAATTGAAAGAATTGTCACCCTGGATCTGGACGGACAGAATACGCTCTCAAGTCATCGCGCTGCGGAGGTTATAAGTACAGTGGTGCGAGAGCGAATTCTGGCCGACGGAAACGCTCAGAGTGATACAGAGTATGCTGAGCGAAACGGCGTGCTCCTCATTCCTCGAGTTGTCGAAAATCAGGCCTTTAATAGTTCCCTTGCGGCGTCTCATGAGACACAGACAACGAGCCTTGAAAAGTTCCATCAGAAGGACAGATTCCTCAAAGCGACGATTCCCGAGGCCTCTCAGGCGGATGAAATGCTCTTTGTGGACGATTTGAGGATGGATGCCTTACCCGCGGACCATATACGCATTCAAACCTATGCAGTATGCGTCGATAAACAAGCCGTAAACGCTTTGGAAGATCAGGATACATCTCAAGGACCAGCGATGAGCTTCGGAGCCAGCGGGATTGTTCAAAGCGTCGGAGAAGCTGTCCATGAATTCGCCCCGGGTGACCGAGTCGCTTGTCTTGCACAGGGAGCAGTCGCCAATTATCAGCAAACACGGGCGTTGGCGTTTCAGAAACTGCCGTACGGTTTATCTTTTGAAGCAGCAGCAGCCTTGCCTGCGGCGTATTGCACTGCACTATATGCTCTTCAGAACCTTGGCCGGGTTGTCTCCACAGACAGGGTTCTAGTATACGGAGCCACAGGAACGGTCGGGCAGGCTCTAGCAGAGCTATGCCCCCCTACCGGTGTTGACATGCTCTTCATCGTCCGAGCCGAGAAAGAAAAGGATTTCCTTGTCTGCACAGTTTCAGTACCTGATCACCGGATTATCGTCGACGAGGACGGATCTCATATCAGAAGGCTTCTGAGAATGAAGCAGCATCAACCTTTTGATGTGGTAATCAATTTCGACAGTCCGGATAGCGAGACGATACAGATGCTATGCAGGTTGCTGAGTACAGGCGGCAAATACATACACCTTTACCGCGAAAACCGCAGGAATCAACGTACGTGGGCAATTCCGCAGCTGGAGCATGACATCACGTTCGCAACACTGGACATCAATAAGCTCTTGAGAGACAGGCCAACGTTGCTGTATGAAACATGGAGCAAGGTAATGCTCATGTTCCAAGCAGGACACATCCGTGGCTCCAATGTTTTGGCAACGTATAGCGTCTCCGATATGCTGGGCGCATTGAACGCATTGGAATCGGAAGATATTGGTTCCATAGTGATCTCAGCCCAACCAGAGGACCTCGTGAAGGTAAGCTCGGGGAAACGTCTCCGGATTTTCGCTAACAACAGGCAGGTCATCACTCCGAAGCCGAACACTGCACTACTCCATCCTGACGCGTCTTACATACTTGTTGGTGGTTTAGGAGGTATCGGACGAGCCACGGCCCTCTGGATGGCCGACAACGGGGCTCGAACGTTGATCTTCGTCAATAGAAGTGGTCTGTCGAGCGCCGCAGCAAAGGAGACAGCAGGAGATCTGAAGAAAAAGGGAGTCGGCGTGATCGTTTATGCTTGCGATATATCTGATTACGATCAAGTCGAGAGGATGGTGAGCGAGCTTGCGCGGGGCGCCCCTCCAATTCGCGGAGTCATCCAGTCTGCCATGGTCCTCCGGGTACGTCCGTCCAATTTACGCAGGCGATACTCTGTGGAAACTGACTCGTCGACAGGATATCCATATTGAGAAAATGACCATCGAGGATTATTTCTCGGTGCTGCGCCCGAAATACGCAGGAACCTGGAATCTGCACCGCCATCTCCCACACGACCTGGACTTCTTCGTCATGCTCTCCTCCATCAGCGGTGTCATCGGAAACGCTACCCAGGCCGCTTACGCCGCCGGCTCAACCTTCCTTGACGCATTCGCAGCATACCGCAACTCTCTCGGCCTCCCAGCTGTCTCACTAGACCTCGGCGTGATAACCGACGCGGGATATCTGGCCGGAAACCGCGATCTAGCGGCCAAGATGGCCCAGCAGGGTTTCCACGGCACAGACACAGCGACCCTAATGTCTCTGATTGCTGCCTCGATTAGAGCACCATTTGGCGAAGGCGGAACCTCCCAGATCATCACGGGATTGGGCGAGTGGAAGGAGGGGCAGTCGCTCAGCAACTTTGACGCCCCCCTCTTTGCACATTTTCGTCGGCGGTTTCAGCAGAAGAGCGGAGAGGACCAGTCTGACGAGTTTATTGGCCAGCTGCGCGAGAACCTCCGAGAGGTCAATAACCTCGAAGAGGCTTCTGGACTTGTGTATGGTGCTCTGAGCGGGAAGATTGCGGCACATCTATCTGTTCCGATCGAGAGCATCGAGGCCTCACATCCCATTACGGAATACGGGATCGACTCACACATGGCGGTGGAGTTGAGGAACTGGGTCTCGAAGACCATGGAGAGCACGGTGCCGATTTTGGATATTCTGGCGAGTAGTACGTTGTTGGATCTGGCCGGCAAGATTGCGTCGAAGTCTAAATTGGTTCATGTGGAGGAATAGAATAGCTGCGGTCTCCTTTTGTAGCTATAGCTGATAATTTTCCTTTAAGTAACAATGGTACCAATTCTAAGCAAGTCTATTATTGTGGAACCTTGGTATGACAAGGGTCCCAAGCACCCAAAGGGCTCCGAGGCAGCACTCCAGACGAGTAAAACGGGGGATAGAAAGAGAAACAGACATTGGCCTGACGACACAGACACCTGCAAGGCCAGTAATAAGCTCGAAAAGCCCAGAATCCTAGCCCTTCCGAGCAAGACAGGAAACCAAAGGACATCACTCCGCCTTCTTAGAAGCCTTTGTCCGCAGCTTCATCAGCGCATACACCAGCGCATACGAACTAAACACAAAAATAACAACAATCGCCGAATCCCGCCAACCATAGTAATAATCCTTCAAGTTGATCGTATAGAGATAATCACTCCCATACCGAAACTGACAAACGCGGCAACCACTCGTCGCCTCGGGATTAACGAGATTCGCGCGCGCCCCGAAACCCTGCATATAGCTCGCCAGGTAATCACCGCAAGTAGTCCCATTGGGCGTATCGAAGACCGCGAACTCGCTGTCCTTGCATTGCACGTCTGTGTCGAAGACGGCGAAGACGAGCATGGACCCCATGAGGTAGTTGAACGGGTTGAGGTAGTAGATCCAGTACCGCCAGAACGCCTGGATCTGGGCGTAGGGGACGAGCACGCCGCAGAAGGAGACTAGGGTTCCGAGGATTAGGGGGTTGGTTAGGGCGGCGAAGGTTGCGTTGGGGGCGTAGGCGGCGATGAATTGGCCGATTCCCTGTGCATATGCATGTTAGTATGGGTGAGGGATGGGGGAAGGGGGGAGGGGCATACAGTGTAGAGGAATTCGTAGCAGAGCATGACGAAGAACATTGCGCCGGCTTTGTCGGAGGCGGAGGGGAATCCGACGGTGTAGTACCAGCAGACGAAGTACAGAACAGCGCATACGCAGAGGTACGGGAACTCGGAGACGATCAGGGCTGTGACGAATGCTTTCCAGGAGTACATTTTGGATTTCTTTTCCCTTGCATCGTAGATGTCGCGGCGTTCAATGAACAGAGGCTGGAGCTGGTTGATGACGCCGGGGGCGACAAAGATGAAGTTGAAAATAGTGAAGAGTTTGAGTTGCATATCCGAGACGCCGTCGCCGATCATCCAGAATGAGAAGCCGTTGAATAGGGCTGAGCCGATGTGCAGTGCGATCTTATTCATGATATAGTCGCAATTTCTGTACAACGAGGTTGACATTCTCTGTGTGACGATCTTGGTCTGTTGCCAGAGCGGCATGGCGAATTCATAGCCATCGTCGACGGTGCCCGGAGGCTTGGAGGCTGCTTCGCTGATTATACTGTCTAGTTCCCGAGCCGCGCTGGTGTGCTCCGGGGACTCGAGCCAGACCTGGTTCCAATCGCGTCCCTGCGACAAGTGACCGGAGACAACGTCGATCATATGCTCGGCAGGATTAACATTGGCAGGGCATGGAGCACCATATCGAGCGAAATAGTCCTTGACTGTTTGAGCGTTATCGCCAATGTCACCAAAGTAGACCATCTTGCCGCCTTTGGCCAAAAGCAATAGGGTATCGAATTCAGCGAACAGCTGTGCAGAGGGTTGATGGATCGTCACAAGAACCGCCTGACCGACATCGGCGAGCTTCCGTAAGAAGCGGACGGTGTTGTATGCGGATTGGCCGTCAAGGCCAGAGGTAGGTTCATCCAGGAAGATACTGTCCACGCAAAGCGCACATAGTCAGTAATTTGCTTGAGGCAACAACTGCAGGTTGGACTTACAGGATGCTAGGCTTCGAGACAAGCTCCACACCAATAGTGACTCGCTTGCGCTGCTCTACGCTCAATCCTGCACCTACTCGACCGATAAGAGTGTGCTCAAGATCGTGCAACTCGAGGAGATCGATGATGACGTCCACGTATTTCAACTTCTCCTCTCTGGGAATATGGCGTGGTTGGCGAAGCAAGGCTGAGAACTCTAGGGCCTCCCGAACAGTAGCAAATGGTTCGTGCACATCGAGCTGCTCACAGTAGCCCGCGGATCGCTGGAAAGAAACAGGCAATGGACGTCCGTCAACCATGATCGATCCCCGAATGGTACCGTCGGTTTTACGCTGAGCCAAGACATCCAAAAGAGTGGTTTTACCGGCGCCGGACGATCCCATTAAAGCGCCCAGCATGCCGGGCTTGACCCAACCGTAAACGTTGTCAAGCAACACACGATCACCAGTTGGGGTCTTCACGGTATAAGTCAGATCCTTCCATGTAAAAACCGATGTGTTTCGAACCAGATGCTGATCAACTCCACCGTGGTCCGTGTCGGTGTTGGCGCCTTTGGGACCAGCCTTCTCATTGACCTGTGCCTCTACGTCCTTGCGAGCCACAGCGTGGTGTTTGGCCACCGTTTCACGGGGGATCAGTAGCGTGTTGCCAGCTTCCGCGGCAGACTTCCAACGTGATGTAGCAATGATAGTCACGGCGACGAAAAGCGCCCACCAGGCCCAGAGAATACCAAAGTTCCTCCAGACATGCGAGTACGAATAGGTGAGGGAAGCCAGATATTGGTCCCCGGTCACATATGTCTGTCCCTGAACCGCACCACTTACACCGGCGCAAGACTGGTGCGCAGTATCCTCATAGCCAGGTCCGAACGGCACCAGGTTATTGCCAACGCATGGAATGATCTTGTTGTGGAACTCGATGGAGAGCAACGCGTCAAATGCATATGCCATTGGGTTGATCCAGTATATCCATATGAACCATGGATGCATCGCATGGTAAGGTTCTAGATAGCCGCAGTACATGATTAAAGCGCTGATCAAGAACCCGGAAACTTTCGAGGCTCCGTCGAAGGTTGAGAAAAGCGCTCCGATGGCACGGAACAAGGCAGTCATGACCTACAGCGCATCAGTCAGCACATGATATACTCCATAGGAACTTGGTGTGAATTCGAGTGCATCACGAGACTTACCATAGTAGCCACAAAAATGATGACCCAGTAAGAGAAAAAGGCCGCTGCTGACGTGGTGAGGCCAACCATGAAGTACACGACGATCGCAAAGATACTGATCTGGAACAGAAGCACCGGGATATCGGCAGCAATTTGTGCAATGCAGAACGCGGCTGGATGAAAGAAAGCGAAATACTTGTGCTTAATCAGGACTGGTCGACCGCTGAAGGAATCCGTAACTTCCGACATGGCGAGGAGGCTGTTGTATAGCAATGAGAAAAACAGAGCACCTGACTTGATGAACAAGCCACCAGAGTTGTCTGGAGCATTATAAAAGAGAGAACCAGCGACGAGTGCTTGAATGAGCGTAGAAATTTGTTTGATGGCAAATGTCGCCTTATCAGTCCAAATGATCTGGTACTGACGCACAATACATGCCTTGACCTGTTGCACAAAGTCGACGGTGAACGGGCTGTTCTTCGACAACCGTTTAGCTTTCTCATCAGCAACTCCAAGCTTGAATTCTTCAGTCCGTTCCCGAGTCGAGTCAGTATCAGGGTAATCATATTCGATTGCCATCTGGGCTCGGATCGGCGACTTCTCATAAGCGACCCGAAGCTCATCCGCGTTGCGTGGGAAGCGATTCTCATATCCAGGTCGGATTTTGCGCTCTGTCGGGACGGTAACACCGGTCAAGAAGTCTGCCACATTCGATCCTTCACGGCAAACAAAGCCTAGCTCCTCCATGAAAGGCCGTGCCTGGGACATTGGGCCATAGTAGATTTGCTTGCCCTCGTCGAGAACCAGAACTTTATCGAAAAGGTCATAGATGCCGTTTCCTGCTTGGTAAAGTGTCACGATTGACGACAACCCAAAAACGTCAGTCATCGCACGGACAGCTTTCGCCCACTCAAGAGCAGTGCTAGCGTCCAGTCCCCGAGTGCTGTTATCCCAGCAGAAGACAGAGCCACGAGTTGCAAGACATTCGATGATCGACACACGTTTCCGCTCACCACCACTGACACCTCTCACGTACTCGTTGCCGACTTTCGTGTCCGAAGTATGAGAGATACCCATGGACTTGAGCAGAAATTCTCTGGTTTCCTGTCGAAAAGCTTCCTGTGAAGTCACGCCCTCGGGAAGGTTGAAGGGAACTTTTAGTCGGGTTGCAAAATCCAGGGTCTGTCCGACAGTCAAGGTAGGAAAGAACAGTTCCTCCTCAGTGTTCATAACAATTTGTCCCCGGTATTTCGAGGCCTCGTCAGGAGTAAGCGATCCAAAGCGGACATCTCCCTGAATCGACTTGTAGCCGAGTCGCTGGTTAGAAAGCATCCTGAGCAGAGTTGTACAGCCCGAACCGGGACGACCTAGAACGAGAAGCATCTCTCCCGGTTTGACACAGCCATGGCTTTCGTGAAGAATAGTCCGTAAAGGGGCCTTGTTGCGGGATTCTCGAATGTGCTGAGGAATGTTGAATTGGGACAAAACGTTCTCGTTGATGGCGGCATCTGCGCTGACGACCTCCACACTCAGATTTTTCCAGGTCACGCCAAGTTCGCGACGTCTGAGACCGGACGCTACACTCCGGTCATGCTGTTTCTTGATCTCAGGCATCAAACTCCAGTCCTCAGCGTGGGAGGTGTCTTGAGGACGAGGAGTAGGCGACTGATCGGTTTCATCGAGAACGGTGTTTGTGCTGTCTATGTCATCTCGACTGTCAAACACTGTCGGCTCAATAAACGGGGGGTGGCCTTGGTCCTCCATGGCTCAGGGGCAGCAGGCACCAAGTCAAGTGCCAGAAGGGTGAGAATTTCCAAGTCAAGATTGGAAACAGGTCGAGGGAGTCCCAGGAGCCATCGAAGGTATTATAGCTTGCCATTTTGCAGAATAATTCAGCCGAGTGGGTCAGCGGTTTGGGAAGACCCGCCCCCCGAGTCTCACAGCTTCATTAAAAATACATGACCCAGAGCTGTGTTTGCCAATCATCATGGTCGATGTCTTTGTGAGCGATATCAATGGTAAGCTCGTTGATACTGGAGGGGCTTGCGCCGCGCTGATTTTCGCATGGGTGGCCCAGTGCCCATGATGCCGAATCCGAGTCCGAGACTCCGAATGGAAATCTCTATGGATGAAAAATCAAGGATGACCCTTATCATATTGACCGATTCTGCATGAGATTTCGGACGAGGTGCAAAACGGAAGTGTTGTTGTCGCGACCCGCAATTTTGATTTGTTCTTACAACAGCAGCGGGCCTCGGGGCAGTGGGTCGGCGTCGGCGTCGGGCGCCCCTTTACGCCGTCTTATGCTCAAACTTCCGCTGAGTCAGCCGATAGGAACCAATCATTGGGTTCCTAATTCGGCCAAGGGTTCGGCGGAATCAGTTCCTTCCGCTGACTCAGCGGCTGCGGACCAATCTGGTTTCACCTTTTCCTCGGCATCTTGACGGTTTGTTTCAATTGACTCACGTTTTTCTAGAACACCTTTGTTCTGGACCCCAGTTTTGAGATTCTAAGAGACAGACTGATCACTAATACAGCCATAGAATCGTTCAGTCCAGCCGAGATTAAGTTCTTGATGACTGATCATCGATGAGAGGGGCTCCAGTTTGATCCTCGGGCGGAGATCTCGGAAGTTGTCCACATGGAGATAAGAAATCCACAAATCTTGACTCTCTTAATTCGACTCCTTTGACCTGTGTCTAGTATATTGTGCTGCGGTGATGTGAGTGGGTCTACTCACTCGCTTTTGCATCTGTATACACATGGCACCTAGGAAGACATGGTTTCTTTCCGTCGTGTACCGAGACTTCGCGATGTCTTTCTTGTGTAGCGAGGGAATTCTGACGACATCTTCAGTAGTGTACGACACTGCTCGGCGCCCTTATCCCAGCGGTTGGGTCTATCCTTCTGTTTCAGTGCTCTCGCTCAGCAACGCTCAGCGACATCTCCCCCAACGAAGACTTCACATGTCGCAGCCTGGACATGTGCTGACAGTTAATACGAGCTCAGCGTCATTGTACATGTAGTACATGCAAGATGCGTCAGCTCGGAGCAGACTGAAGTATCTCGTCCTTATGGCACCTGTTGACCCAATGTTCCCTATTGGATGAAATGTAGACAGTCAAATTCAAGGCCACCGACTATCCCAGAGGCATGTTATATTATCTTTGAGGAACAGTGGCTGATAGCATTGCATAACGTCGCCTGCAACATCTGAAATGGGTCTATTTACAGTTTCGGACCCTATTCCCCCACAGTTTAGTTAAGTGCTGGCTACATCAGTGTTGCGGTCAGTTTTCCTCCAGGTAAGCACTGGCGGAGATATATATTCGTCTATATCGAACCATGCCGGCCTGGTGGTGATCCGATCACGTGATCTCTCGCCTAGTAGTAGCTTCCTTACATGTACAATAGCTTCGTCTACATACTTTTACACACATAACGAATATCACGAATATTGCTTCATATCTTACTAGAATCTACAGTCTATACCTGCTGAAACTTGTTTGGATACGCAAAGATTATTCTCAGCGTGATACCATTTACTCTACCCTCCGATGTCCTTGAAATTCGTACTTTAACTTAGAATAGAATGAGTGACTATTCATATATAAAATCACAGGGCAAAAAGTAGAAGCCTCAGTAGTTCGCTCAGGGGTCTCGTTTGGATACAGCAGTAGAGGATTATGGCAACACGGCGAAACACAACGCCGAATAGGGCCGACGGGCGGTTGAAAGACCCTCGTTCAACAGAAACTCTTGGGTTGACACTCCGTAAACAAAGCCCTGCAATCTACCTATTATTATGCTTCGATTCTGGCAGCGGTTGCGAGTTCCTTCATCAGTCACCGAGCATCTCCGAATCCCTTTTTCTTCTGTGCGAAAACTGTCCAATATGGGAAGCAAACCGCATCCTCTGCCTGCCTTGTCAGTTTCACGATTCTCTGCCTCCATTTTAAACTACAATTCTAACGCAGCGGGCGCCAAATTAGGGAAAGACACTCACAAGCTATTGCCTAGGCTTGATAGAAACCGGTTTCTCTCGTTTACCGAAAGAAGATGCTGGCAATCACAAATTTCTTCCCCATCAAGAATCAATTCAAGATCACATCAATGTCTTGAAATAAGTAAAGAAGTGATGCAGGAGATGGTCAAAGATCAGCGCATCCAGAATGCCGCTACTCCAGCTCTGCTTCACCCTGATTTTCACAAGAGGAATATTTATGGCTCAGCCGAGAATCCAACCGTTATCACTGGCGTGCTCGAATGGCAACCAGCAAGCGTTGAGCCTGCGTTCATTTATGCCAATGAGACTCCTGATGTTGCTGCGCTCCCTGAGCAGTCAGAGGGACCCGCATTCGAGAACGGACAAGATGAACACAATGATGCTGGCCGAAATGAGGAGAATCGAAAGACGAGTTGATCTGTTACCAGACATACGAGGCGTGCATGGCTTTTGCTCCTAAACTAGGCGCCCAAGGTTACTCGATCCGGCTTTGTTTCGAGTCTTCCACTACTGTCATACCACATGGAGAGACAGTGCCGCGGCGGTCCGCCAAGAGTGATTGAGCTTTCCGCTCGCCAGACAGAACTGGGACTACAGGGCTCTTGCCCATTTTCTCCGACTGACGAAGAACTGAAGAAGCACGCTCAAGACTATGAAGACTTTGAGACCGTTCAAAGACTTACACAATGGCTAAGACACTCCCTCCGTACGAACTCTGATGGCTGGATTACGAATGATGTATCCGACGCTGCGAAAGATGCTCATCGCGCGGCGTATGATGGATGTATGGATAGAGGCGACCGGAGAACCTGAGTCGCGTGGCGAGGGTCTGACAGTCGCAAAAGCGGACAAGCTGTGGCCATTTGATACTAGATGAGGAGCGGGAAAAGTCAGTCAACAAAAAATTTCCTCATTGCGCATGGCCTAGCGAGTGACCTCGTACTATTATTGTAAAAGGGTCCATATCATCACTGAGACATTTCAAGGACAGAATGGTTACTATGGAAGGGGTGCGATCTTGACATCAATCGGCCTATGGGTTCCAGCCGAGCGACGACCGCATCGCCGAGTGGCACATGAAAGCTCGGGGAGAATGTTAGCTGTCATTTGGCGGGGTAGTCGGCCGAGATGTGGTCTTCGTTGTGCTTCCCAGTCTCCATTTTCTCCGGCGGCCCCCTTATGGTGGCGAAAGGGGGACCGAACATCTGGGCCAAGCCACGAGCCATCCCATCCCGATGTAAGGAACACAACCCGCTGAATGACCGATTGACGGGTCCTTCAGTAAACAAAACTGCTTCTGCTCTAGCATAGTGCATATATTGCTGGCTGGGCTATTTATTCGCCAAGAAGGTCTGATACGAGGTAGCAAGTCCTTCTGGGCACTACTAGCTCCTTTGCTTTGATCAACAACTCAACACAAAGGGTGCTTCTCTGCGCTTGTCTAGAGAATGCTATTTTAGCTTCTCTCAGGGCTAAAACGCTCTGGACATCAAAGGCAGTAGATACTAAAAACCGCAGCTCTTCAACTCCGCGGAGGACTCATCAATGAGGTCAATGACGGCTACACTCGCAATAGGCTGGGATGGATGCGACCGCGCAAAGTCCGAGTCAGTGACTAAGGGTCACTGACTGATTGGTCATAGCCATGACCTCAGGCCATGTGCAGCCATCGGAGATGCTGCGAGAGGCTAGGAGGCAGGGAGCTTCAACTCTAATTCCCGCCATGGCGGTGGCATTCTGGCAGACGAGTACCCGTGTCTTGGTACGGTAGAACTTCCAAACCGTCCTAGATTCGCTGGTCGCAATAGGAGAGGCACATGATCCAGAGCATCTAGTTTGTTCGGCCAAGAACCACCTACGGAGTCTTGGCAATTCGCCTCCGATATGTAGAGCTGATATAAGCTTTCAAAAGGAATGTACCTGGATATCCCGGACTGCTTAGTGAAGAGGCTTGCTAGAAACATGCTTTTTGAGAGAATCAGAGGCTATCCAATTCGTCTACACACCGCGACCGGGGAGCGCCAGCATTATTGACACAACCAAAGAGCACAAAGAGCTCCCAGATCCTACGATATAAAGTTTACTGCTGCGACGCCACCGGACAACTTCCGACTTCGACCAGATCACTTTGGGCAACACCTGACATGGGGAAGCAATCCACATAATCAGCACAGACAGTGAAACGTGGGGGACCCCACCGAATAATAATACCAAGGTCATAGCGGGATAGGTAGTATGGAGCAGGCCAGCCAACGGCAAGTGGCTACGGTAGTAAGGTGGAGTGGGAGCCTGGGAGGCCTTTTAGCCTGTAGTCTAAACCCGTTCAGTCCTCATTTATTGGGGTGTTTCTCCGCATTTGTAGCCAATCAGATATTTCCCCGCGTTTCCCCAGAAAAGCCACGCCCCAGCAGAATCCCGTCCTCCCCGTGTAGTTCTCCCCAATGATCCAATCTTCCGAGCTTTTCGCACGCCACTGACCAATCCCGCTCTTTCGCAGTCTCTCCGTCCCCGTGGGGGTACCATCAAGGTAGGACTCCATAGCTTGCAGATACCATGTTGTAATCGTGCAGTACCGCGGCAGCTTGAGCGCGTGGCATATAAAAGATGGCCGATCCCTTTCTTCATCTGCAAGTTCCACAGCGCAGACTCCGTCACTGCTCTAAGTCGTTTGCTCTTCATTTTTGATAGAACCCCTTTCTGTTATCGACTGGCTCGATCAACATGGGCGAGAAGATGGAGATTACCAACAAAGACCTTCTCGGGGAGAAGGCTGACATGAGCCATGAGGAGGTCATCCAGCTGGCTCAGTTGACCCCAGAAGAGAAGGTTATTGAGAAAAAATTGCGGCGGCGTATTGACTCTGTTATTATGCCGCTCGTCATTACAGTTTATCTCATGAACTATATTGATCGGTAAGAATGCCTTGTCCTTGCGTCGAGTTGCCACACGCGATGTCTTGAAATCCCCGCTGGACTTCGCCAGCCACCGGTCGCATAATTTCTTCATCCCTTTACCTTGCAACACGGTTGTGCTACCAGAACTGACTTTTTGAAGGAATAATTACCCGGCTGCTCGTTTACAAGGTCTCGAACGCGATCTGAAGCTCAGCCCAACCGACTATCAAACTGGCCTTTCCATTCTATTCGTCGGATACATTCTCATGCAGGTGCCGTCCAACCTGATCTTGAACTATATGGGACGGCCATCGCTATACCTGGGGTTCTTCACCTCCGCATGGGGCCTGGTCTCGCTGCTGACGAGCCAAGTCAAGAGCTTCGGGGGAATCGTCGCCTGTCGGTTCATCCTGGGTCTGGTCGAGGCTCCATTCTTCGCTGGTGTGCTCTTCTACCTCTCCAAGTGGTACACCAAGAAGGAGCTAGCCCTGCGCATGAGTATCTTTTATGCCGGCTCCCTCCTCAGCGGAGCATTCGGAAATCTCATCGCGGCCGGTATCCTGAAGGACCTCGATGGAAAACGCGGCCTGGCAGCATGGAAATGGCTGTATATTATTGAGGGCTCCATCACCATCGCCGTCGGCATCGCGGTCATGATACTCCTGCCCGATTTTCCCCACACTTGGAAACGCCTCTCAGAGGAGGAACGCCACGTCGCGAACCGCCGACTGGCCATCGAAGCCGCCGATGCCGACCTCGACGAGGCCGGCAAGATGACCCAGGTCAAGGGTCTCAAGCTTGCCTTCAGCGACATCAAAACCTACGTTCTTGCCATCGCCTACATGTCCATCACGGGTGCCAGCGGTTTCCAGAACTTCTTCCCCACTCTCACAGCAACACTCTACCCCGACGACCACTTCAAGGCCCTCCTGCTCGTCGCTCCGCCCTACATCTTCGTCGTCTTCTACAGCTTATTGCACTCCCACTTGTCCGACCGCTTCGGCAAGCGATTCTGGTTCTTCGTCTACCCCATCCCCGTCACAATCATCGGCTTCCTCATCTTCATGTTTTCGGAAAACTGGGGCGCAAAGTACTTCTCCTTCTTCCTCATGAACATCATCTTCGCCCAGAACGGCACCATCTACGCGTGGATCGGAAACGCCATCAACCGACCCCCGGCCAAGCGTGCCGCCGCTTACGCCTTCATCAACTCTATCGGTAACTCCGCCAGTATCTGGACCCCCTACACCTACCGCCCGCAGGACAAACCACACTACCGTCCCGCGCTGGGTGTGTGTATCGGATTGCAGGTCCTCGGTGGTCTCATGGCCATCTTCATGTACTTCCATCTGCGCTCGTTGAATAAGCGCCAGGCGCGACTGGAGGATCACGAAGTTACTCTGACCGACAAGGAGATGCGGCGGTTGGAGCGGACCGCGGAGATCGAGGGCATCGACATTGCGGCCGCGCGCCGGTTGCAGGAGGGATTCAGATATATTTTGTAATTGAGTTACGATACTAGGCAGTTACTGAAGTTTGGAATGAATGAAGTTCGCACGATAAATTTAAGATATTTGGCTTTTTGTTTCCATTAGATGAAGGTTCACATACGCCTTTTTGCCCACTGACGCCTGGTACTACAGATGGAACTACGCCAACATCGGAGAGGCTATCAAGCGTCACAAGGAGACCTTGAAGTCGATTCTAATCCATCAGTTCGGGTACAGCTGGGTCAGCCTCTTCGATCTGACAATCCACACGAATCTCAGAGTTCTCGAACTCTCCTTCTACAACGTCATGGTTGAACCGCCAGAATCCGCCTCGACTTGTCTCCTCGCGCCGAATTTGGAGATGTAGACCAAGTCCTAAGATGATGCTCTACCGCGACAGTGAACACCAAGCCGCTCATCGTCCCTCCCATAAATCGGCCTGCAAGGCAATAAGAGATGCTCGACTCATTATGGAGAGAGAGGACTCTGCCCTGCACAATTTCCCAGGAACCAGTTTTACGGCTTTGCGATACAGTTGTATTTAGCTTTCTCGCGGACGAGCGCCCAGAAGTCGAACACCAGTAATCTGACCGACTACCAGGACAGTGCGGCAACGTTCTGTTCAAGACATCGCTGTGACGTATGATTTTCGCTTCGAAATGTAGGATTGATGTTCCTTTGCTGATGCCCTATACTGACCATTGTTCGAGCTGTGAAGCAATAGCCTCTTGTCCAACATTAACATCCTCTTCCCAGGATACCAATTCGTATCCTCAACAAAAGCTCGGAATCTTCACTCCTTTTCGTCAACTGGTCCGACATCACTGATCGTATTCAAGTGTATGACCCCTATCCCCTCTACCTCCCACTCTCTCCAGCCAGGTGATCTCCTTCTGCACTATCTGAAATCACGACACATCCTCTCGCCCTTGGCATGGTAGTTCGAAGCGACGAAAGAGTTTGGCAGTCGTCATAGTGCAGGGGGTCTCTGGAACCGTTATGGTGGTCTTCACGTATCGAAGTCCGTGCGCGACCTGTCGGCGCTTGTTCGCTTCGTCGGCTGTCCTGACAGAGATCTCCGTAATCAGGAATCGCTGCTGGAACGGTTTCATGATGCTCTTGGTTAATTTCGTCAGTTGGTCTCCAACAGGAACAATGATGATTGCACCTGGGCGGTTCTCAAGCCATGAGGTGATGCACTCTTCAAAGTCTCTGTTCTCCGGATCAACGGATTGGGAGGGTACGTGACGCCACATGACATATCCGAACCGGCGAAGCTGCGGCGGGTACTTGCGCCCTGGTAGGATTGAGAACTCCCCAGGCAGCGGTAGAAGTTTGGATGACCGGGTGAGAACCGTGATCTCATCAGGAGTGATCAGTGTCTCACGAAGCAGGTCCTCGATGAGAGCATACACGACAGCAGAAAAGTAGAATTGATCCGGGAGCGCTGTCGGGGATCACGCTGATTAAGGTGAGTCAATGACCGATCTGTAGCTGTCCAGTGCAAGATCAAGGCATAAATGTGTTCGCATACCGGCACGCGGTTGCCGAGTAGCAACCATCAACAAGCAGCCTTCAGTACCGGGTCGATTTCGGTCTGTTTATGCTGCATGAACGTCTGAATCTTGCCGATTGTCTTCTTGTCTGTTTTTGGCAGCCCGGAACACGACGAACTTGGGGTCTGGCTGAATGCGGTGTTCCTCCATAGTCCCCCAATGGTGAATGACGGGCCCTACAGTCGAGGCACATGTTTGTCAGAAGGCTTGACCAGAAGTGGCTCAATCTTGTAGAACTTGATCGATCAGATTGTGTTGCTCGCGATAGAAGTTCTTCACAAAGGAGTACGGCCTTGTGTGTACAAAATCCGTCGCCTCGTGGTCCCAATACTGGTGTATAGAGCTTCGAGTAAATACAATGAGCGGGGACATCGATAAATGAAGAGCTTGGGTGATGGGAACCTACTGTGTAGACCGGACAATGATCGTCTGAGCGATATGCAGCTGCTCGTATGTGCTCTTCAGCTCTGCGTGGAGATGTTTTCAGCACGGTTCACAGTTCAAGCAAAGATGGAGTAGCCATGCATCTTGCCACTTGCCTTAACCTCCTTGTTCGCCTTAACGGTTTCTATGCTGCCGTCGCTGAGGGTGACCTCAACAGCGCTGGCAACAGCGGGTCTAAAAGGCCAATCTGATTGGCCCAAAGGATCCGGTTTAGGTGGTATTGACCATGACTGCGAGGTTGGGTCTGGATGCGACAGGGTAATAATACGCGCGAGCTGCATCCTCACGGACATTTTCGGCACGGTTGACAGTCCGAGCAAACATAGAATATCCATGCATCTTGCCTCCGTTGACATCTTGAAGATAGGGGATGCCCAGGGCAGACTGGTAGCTATAGACAATAGCGGTGCCAAAGGCAGCACAATAGATGCTATTGTCATAGGCCAGGGCTTCGAGAAGGGCAGAACCAACAATAATTAAGATTGAAATCCTGATGTCTTCGGACACCTATTTGCAAGGACCGGGTCACACGCGCCTCATCCGACGACAATGTACCTCAGCACGGCATTGCTGTAGGTATATAACGAGGAGGAATATATATAAGGAGGAGGTGTTGAGGACGTAGATAGAAGATGGAGAACTGATGGGAAAGGAAGGAGAGACGCCGTATTTATGCTTTTGCTGGCCCATTAATGGACAGGGGATAGGGAGAGCAAAATGGGGACTTGCAAAGAGGGAACGTTTCTGACGTTGAAAGGAGGCCGAAAGTCAACTCCCCTTCCGATCACCAAAGAAATTGACACTAGGACCAGACGCCTTAGAGGCAAACGGCTTCATGGAGAAGAGTGGGTATATTGAACCAATGGCTGCTTGCTTGGTTCGCTGCAGATGCATGTACCAAGGCATGTCTTAGTCTTTCAGGTGAGGTCCCAGAGGGATTGACGAAAAGTACAGACAGTGGCTGTTTCTTTATCACTGAACGTCAGAGACTGTCAATTACACGGCAAGCATGCGGGTTATGGGCTGTCTTAGACACTTGAAAGAGATATTTATTTGTCTGCTGCAGAACTACTATGACGCAACGCAAACATTGACTGAACATCAATGAGCTCGCCTGGATGAGTCAAGTATACCGTCCGCATCAGACATGGGAATGTCCGCCAGTTGAGATTCCTGTACGAGATTATGTCCATCACTAGTGCCAATCAGTACTGGATTAAAGTTATCCGGGCAGACAGCACATACCCCAAGCGTTTGTCAGGTAGCACCAAGGTAAGAAGAACAACTGGAAAAGAGACCGCCAAGGCCGCATAACTGATGTAACTGTCCGGACTGTTAGCTGCATTCCACGTATAAGGAGTGACAACGGACCCCATGACATCAGAGTACTAGTCAGACGTATCAGCAGGTGATGAAAGCAGCTAAAGAACCTGAAAGACTTACTGCATGACTCACTGCCGCTCGCTCCGATGCTCCCCACGCGGGCAAAGTTCCCGCGATGGAATTATACAACTGATCCAGCCTCAACTCGCCAATGGCACCACCTAAGCGTACGTGCAGTCGCTCGCGGAGTTCCCCTGTATAGATCCCGCCAGCGATGGCAGACCCAACCGCATTACCCACGAATGAGCCCAGCATAACCAGCGATGTAACTTGAGCGAGTTCCGAATGCGTCACGCAGATCTGGGCTGCAACTATCGAGACAGTCTCGATGATCCCGCTGCCTAAACCCTGTATCAGCTGGACGATGAACAGTTCCGCCAATGAAGTTGTGGTTGTACGGAGACGAATCATCAGCCCCTGGCCGATCATCCTGACGATAGCACCAGCTACAGCGATCCATTTGTACCTTCGCAGGCTGTATATAAGCAAACCGATGCACATCCCAGTGAGTGCCTGCATGACGACGCTTGTCCAGGAGAGAAACTGGGCATTGCGAGGGGAGAAGATATGTAAGACCATCGACCAGGCGTAGAGGTAGGTGTGTGTGGTGCCGAACCCAATGTTGTCGATGCAAGCAAGTGCCATCGGTACGAGCACGGACAACGAATGGAAGTATCGTACAGGAATTACCGGATGTTTAGCAATGTACTTCTCGTAAGGATAGAGACAAGCTAGAAAGAGGGCCACCAAGACAATAAGTGCATCTATCCATGGTGTCTTCCATCGACTTGTCGTTGTCGCCGTCAGAGTGATAGGGATCAACAGCGAGGAGAATCCGCAAGTCAAGATCACAATACCTAGTAGGTCAATTCCAGAGAAGAAGTCATACAGACTCGGACGATGACAGACAATAGAACCGGTCTTCTTTGCACGATGTTGAAAAACAAGCAAACTGATGATGATGATACTGGCGCAAGACGGCATTAAAATGGCAAACATACCGATTCCCCAGCGCCACCCAATGCCATTGAAGACACTGTCAACGATGAACGCTGAGACCCAGGGGGTGAAGAGAAATGGGAGGTATAGTATATTATAAACAAACCCCCTCAATCTCAAGAGATATCGGAAATGACAATCGCGTTTAGCATCGAAGTCCCGGCTTGGCCGAGAGCGTAAAGGGCGCACCCGCCAGCGTCGGTGTCCAAGGATTTAGCTGAGGCACACAGAATATAAGAGACCACATAGCAGGTAATAGTGATAATGTACGCTTCAGCTCTCCCAAGAACGTCTGACAATTTGGCAATCGGTGGTTTGCTGACAGCGGAAATGATACTTGTGACAGTGTTCAAAGTCCGCCAACATCGAGAGCTGGTTGAATTCCGATGCTGCAAAGTTACGATACGTGCTCACCGTGGAATTGTCCAGTTCGCTGCATTAATATGGTTAACTCTCATCACGTATTCTGGGATCCAAGCACGTATGTACAAGACGATCATCATCATTGCCAGCCTGGGTTATATTAGTATTTTCGTAAACAAACAAGGCTCATATGCGTACCCAGCATACAGAACATATTTGGTTCTCGGATCGCTCACCGCGTCAATGACTTCGATCCTTGTGACGCTGGCGCCTTTTGGACACTCGTGGTTTAACTGGCCAACATCGTGAGTGGTGTCGTGCCCATCTTCCGGCGGCGACAAATGATTCTCGATCGGGTCCGTGTTTCGAATGATACATGTATCGAGGTCATTGATATCCAGATCTAGAATCGAAGATCATACTATCCCTTTACTTGTAGAATTACCCGTTGGTCGGGAATAAGTGAGAACAATGGAAGTGAGCCGATGAGGCCTATCTAAAACCGAGGAATAAAATCAAAGGATAATTTGGCTAGATGTGGTGCGAATAACGAGTTGCGGTCACAGTGTGAGTGGTTCGGGAGTAAATCACCGCGACGACATGCAACCATGGTATTGATAATGATCAGATTAAAGGAAGAGAAGAGGGAATTTGAGCGAGGGGATCCCCAACATTCCACCGAAAGATCGCATCATCGTCTGTTCGAATTCTGTCCATAGTGGCGAGCGGGCCCTCCAGTAAGGAGTTGCGGTTGGAAGGAAGCCATGGATGCCGAAAGGAGCAAGTGACGCTGAGGATCGACATGAACTATCGATACCATAGATAAATAGCAACGCAGAAGCAAAACAGTGACTGCCTCATCGCAGCTCGCGCATCGTCTATTCGGGGGAGGACCATACGGTACCCTCCCATCTTGAGCACTCTGCGTCCGTTTCTCGTTTGAACAACGTGAAGCGACAGGAGGCTGGCACGAGGCCTGACTGCCCCTCCGAAGTTCCGAGATTTCCAAGAGCAGGGATCAAGATCTCTCTCAAACCTAGGGGGTCTACTCATCTGCTCATCAATCCATAATAACTACATGTGCAGACCGGATTACTTTGGGTGTCAACTCGAAATTGACTGATGCGGGATCACATGACCGACGCGGTACGCGTCCCGCAGGAATAGGCCAAAAGGTGTCCAAAATGATGATTTGTGCCAACTGCCAATGGTATCCCTGCAGAAGTCCTACGACCCCTGGATTTTCTGATCGATGCAGAATACGTCCACTTCCTCAAGACAGGCCTGACCATGAAAGAAATCGAGAACAATAGTGGTCAATGACAAAGCTTATTGCCAATGAGTCCATGACAGTGGGACGGGTTTAGAACTTCAGTTACTCGATCCTAGTTAGACACAATAACCCCACTTAGATCGATCGGTGTCTCTGTTATTGGCCTCCGGGCTGCATTCTTTCTAGCCGAATTTGCATTTCAATGATCCAGTCACGATTTTTGGGTCACTGCCCCTCTTCCTCGTCCGAATCCATCGGGTTATGATTCGCTGTTGCTCATGCCCATGATGGTCAGTAGGGGACGAGGTGCTGCACTCAGCCTGCACCTCAGCCCCCGAACTGTGCCATCCGTCTTTGAAAAAATGATTCATATAGGCCTTCTCCAGGCCAAAGTCGTCCAAATGCACCTTTAGGGATTTATTCATACCGTCAAGAGGGATTCCAACACACCCATGGTTCTGGAAAAGCAGAATGGGTGTTCCCGGCCCGCCCCGCCTGTTCATGGTCGGCGGAACAAGGCTCATCCCATTGCGCTGGCGTTGATGGGATTGGCCGGGTTTTTGTGGTTGATGCTGCCTGACGGAAAGGCACAGAAGATTTCACCACCACCGGCGTTTAGTTGGGACCGGGTACGACAGAAGATCTATTTCGACTAGCTCTATCTAACTACGTACGCAGATCACACCTTCCAAGCCTCTGGAATACCATGACTGCTTCGACGGCTTCCAGTGCGCCCGTCTCGAGGTGCCCATGAACTATCAGCGAGAGGACGGTCAAGGCCGCCAAATGGCCATAGCCATCGCACGCTTACCTGCGAAGGTCCCGGTGACAGACTCCCGCTATGGGGGTGCAGTTCTAATAAATCCAGGTATGCTCATTTTCCCCCTTCTACTTACATCGTACTCTGACAAAGGGAGGGGGCCCTGGTGGTTCTGGAGTCGGACAGGCTCTGTTGCTCGGCCGGGAGCTGCAGACCATTATTGATGCAGAGACCGATCCTGCATTATCTGCGGACACGGCGAACTCGACGGCTCGATACTTCGATATCATCGGCTTTGACCCACGTGGTGTTAACAACACAACACCCGCATTCAGCTGTTTCCCTGATTCATTTTCGCGGAAAAATTGGGAGCTACAGGTGGAGGCGGATGGCATGCTGGGTAGCTCTGACGATTCCCTCATGCGCAGTTGGCAGCGTGCCCTTGCCCTTGGCGCTGCTTGTTCCGAGGCACTACAGTCCGCGCCAGAGGGAACTGATGAAGCTCTTGGAGAGCATCTTAATACTCCGCCAGTCGCGAGGGATATGCTCGAAATCGTCGAGCGACAAGGCGAATGGCGGGAAAGGCAAGGTCAGGCGGAACAAAGGGAGTACGATCGCATGTACGGCTATGACCAACAACAGAGTATCGTGACACGAACCAAGTGGAAAAGAGGACGAGAGAAGCTTCTGTACTGGGGCCGTTCATATGGAACTGTGCTCGGAAGCACATTTGCGACGATGTTTCCTGATCGGGTCGGGCGTGTTTTACTGGACGCTGTGGTTGATGTCGACAAGTACTACACTGGGGAAGGACCAGACTCGATTGTTGATGCCGACGCAATCTTTGACCGTTTTGGATTCTACTGCGACACGGCTGGGCCAGACGGATGCCCCTTCTATACGCAAGGAGGTCCTGCAGGCATCAAAGCCGCCTATCTGGAACTAGAAGCGGCGCTATACAACGCATCAGTGCCAGTAGCACCGTCAGCCACACGGGGGCCCGAAGTCGTCACGTGGACCGATCTTAAAGCTATTCTTCGCTTCTCTATGTACCAACCTCTGTTTGTATTTCCTATCCTAGCACACTATGCAAAGTCACTAGCCGACGGTGATGGGTCTGCGATAGCCGACTTCAAACAGCGATTTCGCTCGCCTTCGTGTCCATCGGAGCAATGCATGCTATCAGGGCCATGGTCTCCCGCGTGTCTTGACACGGGGGCGAATGAACTCTATGCCATGTCAGCAATCTTGTGCTCCGATGCCCCATATCTACGTGATCTAGACCAACAAAGATTCAAAGAATTATGGGCGTCTCAGAAGGCGCAGAGCTTTACCATCGGCGATTACTGGGCTGCAGCTACTGCATTGGGGTGCGTTGGACACAAGTCGAGGCCGAAATGGCAGTTGACAGGTATGCTAGGCACCAATCCAATACGCTTCTCTCTCTCTAAACTTATTAGGGCCGTGCACGGGCAATACGTCTCATCCAATTCTTCTTGTAAGCAATACTCTGGATCCAGTTACTCCGTTAAGAAGGCAGGTCTCCAAAACTCATGCTCTCTCCGCAATTCCGTCACTATTCTGACTGTCTGCGACACAGCGCGAAGAAGATGTCTAAGAATTTTCCTGGATCAGTCGTACTCGAACAAGACTCCGAAGGAGTAAGCATTATCCCTCTTACCATTCTATCGTTGGCATTGGCAGAGAATGTCGTCAGTTCAGACTCTAACATGCAGTAGCACACCACCTTAGCCGCCCCGTCAGTGTGCGTAAGCAAAGCTATTCGCGCTTACTTCCAGAGCGGCGCGTTGCCCGATCCGGGGACGCTCTGCAGCGCGGACTTGAAGCCCCTCTTGGGGGAGTCAGGGCCCGTTCAGGCAATGAACGCGGGAGATAGAGCCATATACGACGCGTTGATGCGCATGTCTGCCCAAGCTGATCGACTCAGCAGAAGATTGCCGTTCGCCTAGAGCTCTAGCATGTCAAGAGAGAATTGTTCTCACGTTGATACTCGCAATGGCCTGTGGTTGTCTCCGCTGTTATCCGGACTGAATCAATTGCGGGGTTCTTTTGCGCCCTGTTGTCATTCCTGCTTACATAACACTTACCCCTCCTCTTTTGGAGCAGCTTTGCTGCTGACTTGAAACACACAAATACTTCCTCAGCCTTCGCTTGAGAGAATCCCATCCAAATAAATAATTAGAACTTGGGACAGCAACAATATCTAGTCACCATGTCTCAAAAGTCTTATACAGGCACCTGCCTCTGCAACGCCGTGACCTACCGGATCGATCTCCCCGACTCCACAACTCCCAAGGTCCTTATTCTCTCCCCGCAGTCTCCAACCATTCGCCAATCATTCACTGACTCAACTTGTCTCGTAGGTTATTCTCTGCCATTGCGTTAGCTGCAAACGCTACACTGGCTCCGGCTTCTCCGCCAACATTGCCGTCCCGAAGACAAGCCTCCACTGGACCAAGGGCCAGCCGAAACTTTACAGCGATAAGAACCAGCACGGCGCAGAAGTTCCCCGGATGTTCTGCGGGGACTGCGGAACGCCCTTTACGTCTGAGCCGAGTGGCCAGGGTGAAGATAAAATCATCGTCATCAAATCTGGGACGCTGGATGATCCGTACAGGGATGAATGTGGGGAGTTGGCGATGGAGATCTGGTGCGATCGGAAGGATAAGTGGGTTGAGCAGATGAAGGATGAGAATATCACGCGACTGGACGGATCTATGTAGTGGATGGTCTTTTTGGTGGTGATTTTTGTGGTACCTAGACATGGCCAGTTGATACGTTGCTATATATATTGTCACCTTGGCTCTTGAGAAGCGTGCCTTCAACCGCGTAGGTTCGGTGCTGACAACACTGTCCTCTTCGAAAGGAGGAAAAATATACAGTAGTCAGCCGTGGGATCGAATCTTTACAAACCATTGGGCGCCCTTCTAGTGACAACCATGGTCGGATGTGGTAAGCCTCGGATGCTGATCGGCAATGTCGCCGAACTGACCCCGCTTGAACGATCTACTCCGCATAATCCGGGGTTGATGTCACCACCTGACTACAACCTAGACCCCAATTTTCGCATACTTAACATAATACAACAACCGCCCTCGAACACTCCAAATTCAAAAGAGGCATATTCATAGAAGATAACCATCAAAATGGCCCCTCCAACCGCCACAGAAACCGCAGAAACCCTATCCAATGTCACCCTGCAATCCCCAGAGTCTTCCCAGGCAGCAGGTGCGGAAAAAGCCAAGGTCAAGATGACTATGCCGAAGCAACCAGTATTCGAGGACAAAATGGAAGAGCGCGAGTACCTCAAGGGACGTCTAGCAGCCGCATTTCGCATTTTCGGCAAGTATGGATACGACGAGGGTACGACCACCATAATCCCCGACTCTGCTCGCTGTTATTAACAATGACAGGTGTGGCGGGCCATATCACGCTGCGTGATCCCGTCGAACCGGACACGTTCTGGGTGAATCCGTTCGGCGTCGCATTCTCGCAGATCAAAGCGTCGGATTTGATTCGCGTGAATCACGAAGGAAAGGTCATCGACGGAGGCGAGGTTCGCTTGCTCAACGCCGCGGCATTCATGATTCATGGAGCGATCCACGCTGCTAGACCTGATGTTGTGTGTGCGGCGCACAGCCACAGTCTTCATGGTCGGGCTTTCTGCACGCTGGGCCGACCGCTGGATATTATCACTCAGGATTCGTGCGCGTTCTACAATGTAGGCTCGCCTTCGCGGCTTCGCGAGCTATGCGTATCAGCTGACGGTTACAGGACCACATTGTCTATAGGCAATTCAACGGCGTCGTTCTCGCCGAGGAAGAAGGCAAGAATATTGCTAAAGCTCTTGGGGATAAGAAGGCGGCGTTGCTGCAGAACCATGGTCTTCTGACGGTTGGTCGGTCGGTTGAGGAGACTGTCTTCTGGTTTGTCTCGTTGGAGAAGTGCTGCTATGCGCAGCTTTTGGCGGATGCGGCGGCCGCGGGACGGGGCGGACAGACTATCAAGATTGATGATGCGGATGCTGCGTTTACTTACAAGACGGTTGGAACGCCGATTGCCGGGTGGTTCAGTGCGAAGCCTATGTTTGATGTGATTCATCAGGAGACGAATGGGGATTATTTGAAGTAGACAGATATCTCACTCCGCTGGCAAGTACAGCGCGGGCGTGTTTCTCATTAACATGATTCTTGATCTGTCAAACTATGTACACTCTCAGGGGGAACAAGCTATATGCAATCGTACGACCGTAATGAACATACTTCAACCCAAGATTATTTGATGCACCGTTTAGCAATAGCCTCCAGATGCTCTTCGTCGGTACCGCAACACCCCCCAATAACCTTGACATTAGGAACCAACGGCAACACGCCCTCAAACCCATCTGTATAGACAGCAATATCCCCCCTATCAAGCGTCTCACTATTATCCAGCTCCTCATGACTCTTCAAACTCGCATTCGCCTTGATCAACCCAATTCTCCCCTTTACATCCTCCGGCACCTCCGTCAACGCCGCAGAAATCCGCAGCGGATGCGCACAGTTAACCCCATAATACACCACATACCCCCCCGTCCTCTCATCCACCGTCCGAATCGCACTCTCCAAACTCCTCCCACCCAGCAACCGCCCATCAGACTCAATACTAAACGACACGACAACCGGCAACCTCACCTCCCTCGCCAACTCCACCACCGCAACCGCCTCATTCAAATTCGTCACCGTAAAAAGCGAAAGCAAATCTACCCCCGCATCTGCAAGAACCCCCACCTGCTCCCTGTACCCCTCCCGCGCATCCTCCAGCGTGATCACCCCACTCGTATCCTCGTACGCGTCCCGCAGGGGTCCCATCGTCCCGCTAATCACGATGGGAATGTTGTTCTCCCCGCCCATGGCGCTATTCCTGGCTTCTTTGGCGAGCCGGACCGCGGCGCGGTTAAGCTCGAGGAGCTTGGAGGTGGAGAGACCCATGGGTTTGGCCCAGGGTGTGGAGCCTCGCCAGGTGCGCGTGTCGAGGACGATACCGGTGCCGGCGGCGGCGGCGATGGAGATGTAGGAGCTATAGTAGTGGGAGATGAGGTTGCGGCCGGAGTCGGTGTCGACTAGAGGGAGGGAGGAGAAGCAGGGGAGGTGGACTTTGTCTTTGTAGACGAGGGTGGTTTCCATGCCGCATTCTGTGAGGAAGGGTTTTGGGGAGAGGAGTTGTGGGAGGGGCATGTTGGGTGATCTTGTTTGCCTTGGTTAAATGGAGATATAGCGACACGTGTAGGAGCAGATGTGGAATGCTTGAATGGAGAGGATGGCATTATTAGTGAGGTTGAATTATAGTCTCGACTGTCTGGCGGATATTGATGGATCCCCGCAAAGTGGGGATGACCAGAAGTGTGGAGAGCTTGAAACACAAATGACAAATTGCGCAACGCCAAACAAAATCCGCACTGCAAGTACGCCACATACCCCACTGTCCTGTAGAGGGAGCTAAGCTGGCAATGAATGGGGGCCAAAGCTATCGGAATGGTGAAATAAGGTAAGGGAGTTGTGGATCAAGAACGGTGTTGGTGAATCACTTGAACACCACAGGCTTGAACCTGAGAGCTCTCAACGCAATGATTCAGATCAGATGACTACTAAAAGACCTCCTAATTGGAGATGTCGACTCAGGAAGCGACTTCGAAAGAAAGAGAAGAACATAGTTAATGAATAACCTGAAGACCTCATCGACCGATGAGGTCCGGTGCCTAATACGCTATAGCCGTCAGTTGTCATAGGCATCTAGTGCTCCTCATTCAAGTAAATAACGGAGTTAAATCTTAATTTCTCGATACGCTGATTTGCGACCCAAAGTTGTCACAGACATACTGAACCGCGGATTACGAACTGAAGGACGCGGGTACCTTAAGGTAGTGATCAAACACAGAGGGATCATTGCTCAGTCACTACTTCTCCCGAGTTGTCCATTTTTGCCAGAGAACATTTTGACGTTATATTCCTTCAAGAAAAGCTATCGACGATGTCTGATCAACCTTCAAAATTCTCACTGTGGGACATGTTCAGACTACTATCGCCCCTGTTTCGAACCAGAGCTAACGACCACGATGAGCACATAGAAGACAATGGGGGCCCTTTGCCTCCCTCCCTCCCGAGGCCGCCTGAGCAGAAAAATGTGCAGATGTTGCTTGAAGAGTCGGAACTCAAGGAACGCCGTAATCAGTTGATCGACAACCTCGACAGCATTTATAGGGAGGCTTATGACTGCGGCAAACCCTTCTTTGATTCAACAACTTCCGACAAGTTGAAGATTCGCTGTGAAACTTTGGACCTCGAGAAGGACGGGGAGTATGGCAATGGAGCTGCCGCTCCGATCTTCTTTGTCCCACTTCCTCTTGAGACCATCAAAAAGCATCAAATTATCCCACGTGACGACAGAGACATAAGGAACTATCAGTCCTATGAAGATATTCTCGACAGGACGGAGGCAGGGGACGCCTCGCAGCCGCTGTCTTACCGTCTGATGTGGCACTTTCGCTCGTTCCGCAGGAACGGGATCACTGATGGCCGAGGACGATTGATCGACATCACAGAATGGAAAGAAGCGTGCGTGCCTCCCTTCGTGTCGGTTACCAGGGATATTCTTGCTAATGTATCTCATTTTTCACAGCGAATTCTCCGAGTTTATACAGGAGTACTTCGAACCTGGCGTCTGCCGTCAGCGCGGTTACTCGCTCTCGCCCGGGGCTTGCTGGACGGCAAAACCCACCCCTGTTCCTCATCTTATGTGTATTCTTGAAATGTACAACTTCAGAGGTACCGAGGATCTCTTCAGAGGTGAAATCCTCACAATCCTTGCCACTACGATTACCCGTCTTGAACTAGATGATTATCAGGATGAGGCAGCCATACCGGTAAGTACAAGTTGATTCAGCGCCATTGTGTTGGAAGAGCATCAGTCGCTGATCTGCGATATCTTTTGGTCCCAGGTTCTTCTGTTCTCGATCATGTCCGACTACAAAGGAAGGATAATACAGGCTTATTTTAATGGCGACGAACTGGTGATTCGCAAGTCAAAGCTGTACGACTTCTCCACCCGTGAGACCTTGAGCTCCTCGACGGCTCTCTTCCTGCAGTGGATGGCTAGCGAGCCAGTAGGTGACACCAGTGGCTTTGATTTGAAGGACTTTGTGCCATTTGCGGAGGATGATAATACCAAATCATCTATCAAGGAGGAGTCTGAAGCAAAGGCCACTACTGATGCTCCTTGAAGCTGTTCTTTCTGGTCTTTCGAAGATTTCTTTACTGTGCGTTTTGGATACAAAGGGTAGTCGATATGGCTTCTGATCTTATGGCTCTCAATGATTGTACATCTTATTTGTCTTTACAAAATGGCTAGTTTCGGTTGATTTCTGTCCAATAGGCATATGGATTTGTAAATTTCTAAATATCTTCTTATTATGTATGATGCTCAGCAATCCAGTAAGCTCCCTCGACATCAAATAGATTAACACCGATACAAGTCTACATTAAGCAATGGAAACCTAACTAGGAAGATCCTTACTTTGGTGTTGCATGACTCGGAAGCACCTCTCATTTGTTCGGAATGATAAGTGAGCCATAGTACAACCTAAGGCACCAAGGTAGGGTAAGGTACCTACCAAACTTGGTACAGGGTACAGCCCCAGCAACAACAACTTCCGCTCCCAGGCCGGTCCCAGGGACTCCACCTGTCGCGTCATTCTGAGCACTACACTAATTTCATCCTTTACTAGTAGTCACTTGTCGTCTGTCGCTGACACTTCCTTCACATGAGCACGTTTACTGTCATTCATGCAATCTCCCAGTCTTCCATCTTTTTACTATACAAGTCTACTCTTGTGCACTTCCATTTTCTGAAATCAGAAGACACTGATCTATATCACTGTGTGGAGAAACTTGCCCTTCACAATGGACACTTTCAAAAGGGGAGTCGCGTGCCTCTGGCCCAAACCTACTCGGTCACAAGAACACGATGAGCGAAGGGAGCAGATCAAACGCAATCTTACGCAAATATACTGTAATATCCAGGAAGGGCGGACTACGATCGACCCCCGTCTACATTCCATCCTCCGTCTCAGAACGGAGGTTCTGGATTTGGAGGACGACGGTGATTACGCCAACAGCCCTCCTGACCCGAATTTCTTTCTGCCGCTGCCACGGAAGAAACATCGAGAGCATAAAGTCGGGATACTGGATTGTTTCACTAGACACGGTTATGCCAGTAGTCGCGCGGAATTTCTCTGCTACAGAATCGATCGTTCGTTCTGCGAGTCCACTAGGAAAGGGATCAAAGAGGGTAGTCTCCAGGCTGGATCGATGTGGTTTGAAGGTATGTAGGCTCCTCTTTGATAACAGTGAGGTGCTAACGTCCAGTTCCCCTCTTGTCCCAGTGGAGTGATTTTTGACGATGTGTTTGGGAGAGATATGTTCCCTCCAGGCAGGAAGTTCCATTCCACGCGTGGATGGGAGGTGAAAGGGGACTTATTTCCACACGTCACGCTAAACACTTACCATGGTGTGGATGCAGAGAAAGACCTCCTCCGTGGAGAAGTTCTTGCCTTGATCGGAGCGATGCTGACGCGTCTTGGTATGAAGACGTGTAAACAGCACATAGTAATTCCAGTCAGCATCATTCCCTCCGTCTCTGGGCAAAGATCGATTAATTGCTGACTACCCGCTATCGATTTAGGTGATGATGGTTTCATTCATATCGAACCTCAAGGGCAGGATACTCCAGGGCTACTTTGACGGCTGTGAAGTGGTCATTCGGAAGACGAAGCTATATGACTTCTCCCCAGAAGAAAGAGCGGAGGCAAGCTGGGACTTTTTTCTGCAGTTGATGGCGAGTATGCCGTATGGCGACACAAAGAACTTCCAGCTCAGAGATTTTGCGCCATTGACGGTTCTGGAGGACCAAAGACTGGATAATGAATGGAGGATAATGTATCGACAGTACTTCAATTCCTCGTTCGTTTCACGTCTATTTGTAAAGCGACCGTTCGTCCAACATTTTTGATTGTTGTATCTATCTGCTATTCTTTGAGCTCAAGCTTCAACTACCAATGGACGAGTCAGAAACATGAGGGGAACGTCAGCAGGACATTAGCGGTCCATTAACTTGCCCCAATGAACGAAGGCGCCTTGGAGACAAAAAAGTCTTTCCCCTTGATTGACTTTACCAAGAAGCTCCAAGGCCTCATACCGAACAGCTGTCCCGTGCCGGCCGACCCCCCGACGGGGACCATCATCATAATGCTATCTCCTTGGTCATACACCCTCCTCTTTCCCTTACCAAGAATGTCATTCTTGATATTTGCAGCAACGACCGCAGCCTGCTCAGCAGCCTTGAAGGAAAGACGCATCGAATTGTTGGTTATATCCCCCGCCGCATAGACGGGTAAGGGTGATGCATTCTGTCCAGCCTGTACGCGAAGCTCACGGTCTATTTTCACCCAGCCATCCGTGTCCAGCCATTGCTGCGGGATAAAGCTGTTGTTGGGTAGGACGCCCGTTGTGGGGATGTACAAATCGGCGGTGAGCTGCTGTCCGTTACTGAGCGATATGTTCCACGTCCCGTCGGACAGCACCGCTTCTGTGACTGCGTGCGACAAGATGATCGTCACCCTTTTCTGCATGAGCAGGCTTTCCGCGGCTTTACTGGACGAGATTTTGAGCATCTGTAATACGCGATCCGAGGCAGAGACGAGGGTAATTTTCAATGATTTTCCCTGTTCTTGCGCGGCTTCGGCGAGTTCTCCGGCGAGTTCGACTCCGATGGGACCTGCGCCAGCGATGACGATCTGTGAGGCTGATAAGATAGCCTGTTGCGCGTTCTTGATGAGTGTTTCCATATTATTGGCGTTGGATTGCTTGAAGGGGATGGGGAGCTTGTCGCGTGTTGTTGAAGGTGTGGTACTCCCCGCCGCGATGACCAGGTAGTCGAATGGGATGGTCGTTTGGCTGTCAACCATGACGGACTTGTTATCGGGATCGATAGCCGTTACGCGACCTTGAACGAACTCAAAAGATTCCGAGGGATACTTTTTGAACGCCGACTCAATCGGGATCAAGTATTGCTCTGGTTGCAAGGCTGTAGGTTTGGCAAAGATCCGGGGACCGCCAATGCAGAAATAGAATGTCGGAGACGGGTTAATCAGAATAACCTTGACGGTTGGGACATCTTTGAGGAGAGAATGCGCAATTGGTGCCCCGGCAAAGGAAGCACCAATTATCACAACAGTTGTTTTGGTTGATGTCATGGCGGTCGTCTTCTCGTTGATTTTTCTATGTTCACCGGTTGCTTCTTGGTGATCTAACTGCCTATTTATAATACCCCTATCTCGTTCTGAGTAACGCGAAGGATCCTTGCCAAGTTGCCTAATTAGTAATCTTTAGAAATTGGACACGAGGATCTTAGCCGATCCTTCAAGCTTCCTCTAACTTTATCTCGCAAGGGGCAGTCTGAATTTAGAAACCTGATTGGTTCATCTTACTTGAATTCACCAGCTTAACCGTGTGGAAAACAAACCAACACCCGATAAAGATTTTGAGGTGTTTCCTTGATAGATAAGATTAGAGTCAACATAAGAGTTTGATCACCATCCACATACCACTAATTGTCTACCAGGCGGATTGTCGCGATGGTCAGACGGGCTAATGTACTTCTAAGGAGTACCTAGGTTAGTATTTGTCCGCGCGACCGTCTTCACAATCATCAATTGCGGTCAAAAATGGACAAGGGATCCATGCAAATGTTGCAGCCGGGTTGTGTGTGAGCTTTGTGACGCCTACTGTCTCATTGTCCAGCCCAGCTACCTGAATATGCCTCAGATTGCATAGAATGCATTATGTGGAGTAACGACATAAAAGGGAAATATATATGTATGTTTCCATGGTTGCATAAATATAATACTTCTCTACCAAGATATCTTGAGAATCTACCAGCTGTAAGGACTGAAAACTCTCTTTAATGACTCTGATATAATGCGGACCATCTAGCACTCTGTTGAACTGTGGTGTTTTCTTGTCCAATTAGAAAAGTGGGGTTCTGTTCCCTGTAGTCCTACATCCCATGCCCTGATTTTCAGGGTGCCCTTTAACGTCTCCTGATCCAGAACATTCACTCGACGAATGAGTTACCACACCACTGGCTCGCGATATTCAGGCATTGGCATTCAACTGCAAGTATGGTAACGATTGGAGTCCAACCGTAAATCAGAGTTCGAGGCATTTTTTCGAATCACTGTCGATTTTCTGGCTTCAGCCCACATTGAGTAGTAGTGCTTCAGCCCGAGTCGTCGCACTTCAAGGATGCTTGGGTTGGGCTTCAACCAGCCCTCAACTCCATATTTGCTCTGGCATAGCGGACGCGGGAGCTGCTTGTAGCTTCCAAGCCCCCATCATGTGATCCTGAGCTTCTCGGCCAGCAGCAACGTCTTCAAACGAGTCTCTCATGGGGGTCCCTCATGTTCAAATTATCTCGACATGTCCTTGGAAGCACTGCACCAGACTGCGAAGGACATGTCGTGCGAGATACGCATATAGCCATTTCATGGAATACGAATGCATCATATCATGGCGACTGTTACGGCTGATGATTGCCTCCAGCCGGACGATGAAATGGCATACGACTGCCACACTGATCGCTTTACCGACATTATCAAGCAGCTAGTTTGAGGTTTGGCCGAACAAGCTTCATCCTGGTCCACTCTGGGGCCCGCCGGGGCGTCTGGCTGATATGAGCAGAACAATACTTGACATGGGCTACATCCCGCCCTATATTTCACTGCCCCCAAGTGCCGGGTGCAGCGGACGCGTCTTCAAGCCACTCAAATGCCTGAGTCCAGTTTCCACAGAGAAGGCCTTGGGACCCTGAAGTGGGATCCCGCGTGGCACGCAAGGTCATTGAGGTAGAAGAGGGCCGCTTCTACCTAGGCATCGGAGCACCAGAGTGCTTTGATATGCGCAGCCTCCCCGCTTCAGAGGATTTATCCCTGAAACCGCTCCCACAATCTAGCAGGATCGCAGCTGGAGGTGGTCCTCTCTGCCAGTCCTTTGGAACATTCAACTGTTTGGCCGGAGGAATAGGGGCAGCTAGCAAACATGATCAATTGCAGCTGCGAATAGGGGCAGCTAGCAAACATGATCAATTGATATGCGGAGACCGGGTTTCTGAAAGGATGACGCTAACCATGATTTGACTAGCAATTCTACCGGGCAGATGATGGCGAGCATCTCGAGAGGGAGGATTGGGAAGTATCAGGACGCCGACGAGCTTTGAGTAATAAGCATTACGGCTGGCCTTCTCGGAGAGCATTGCGCAGGGAACCATTAGTTGAGGCCGTGGCACCACTGTCCTGTTGGCTATGTAGCATCACCACTACGTTTCATGCTCATCCTCAAGAGGGCGGCTAGTTGCCCTCTACCTATGAGCAGCACGTGAAGTCAACGGCATAGCGGCGCATGTGTTGACAGATGATGCTCACATGATCAAGTAACTTCCTAGGCAGATAACCTAGACACAGGGAGTAAACAACATGTGACGTATTTCATGGTCAAAGAACCATTTGCCCTGCCATCATCTAACTGAAATGCTAGTCGAGTGCTCCGCATGCGTCCAACTAGAACCATTTGCCCTGCCATCATTGCACCTCGGGCTGATCGAGCTGGGTGAGAACCATCGAAATAATCTCGACATACTGGCCCCTAAAGAATCAGAGAGCATTACATCATATGTGAAACCAGAGTCGCATCGCCGCTGCCTGACTTTGAGCTAAATGTATTGATTCGCGTCATGTCGACCAATGGGTTAAAGTGTGTCCCAGAATAATTGGGACGCCTTGGGCCGGGGACAGCGACGCCATATGGGGCTTAATCACCCATACCTTATGGTCGAGCAGGCCCGTGTGCTGTCGCCAATGGGCACGCGGGTGGTCACGAAGGCGTCCGAGCCAACCGGAAAGAGATTTTGGGCTTCTCCAAGAGGCCGATCCCCTCGCTTATAGGCGTAGGGGGTGTTTTCAAGAAAAGGGGTAAAAGGGTCGTCTCCGACGAGGCTAACGGATGCATAAGTGGTCAATGAAATAAGCATATAAGCCCCACCTGTAAGATTTAAGCGCGTTTGCCCCAGTTTTCGCGGAGAAGGATGGGAGGCCTAACAGTTGACTAAGAAGGGGTAAGAAGAGTCCGCATGCATTATACCAATTATTGCAGTCAATTTAAGACATATGTAAGTAGTGTCTGAAATAGTTACCACTCATTAGCAATTCAACCCGGGTGGCTCCTGGCAATGACGATCCGAGTCAGATACGATCATTGAGTCTGACTCTGAACCCTTTTCTCTTCGTAGACCATCAAGTCATTGTTGATTAGATCGTCCCTGTCATGGCACCACGTTACATCCTAGCTCTTCCACAGTCTGTGTCGCAGAGCCGTGTGAAAAATTCGGGACCGAGCAGCCAATTCGTGCCCGAATTATTTCGGTACAATCAGTCGCAGTATGCCCAGCGAAACAGGCCACTGGTTCTGTTCTAATAGTACTACAGAAAGCAATCCGTCGGAGTCAAAAGATACATGATTTAGACTGAGTGATGTCATTAGGAGGTTGCTATGGAATGCTAAGGGGCTCTAAAATCTCACAGGAAGGCGGCGCCGAGTCAGGCACCCGCATAAGTGCCTTCTATTTGAGCAATGATCGAACACACGAGTCAGGAGCAACCCTATGTGTTTCGTTGGATTGACGCCGACGGCGAAAATGTCGATCACAGGGCTGTACGAGGCCCACGAATGATGTTTATGCGCAAAGTTTACCCCGGACTCGTGGGGAGTTTGGGACATTGGTCGATCATGAACTCTTGACCAGTACCAATTCCTACCTGCACAGCCCCAGGCCCGCCACTAGAGGGCTCGGTTCGACTACCGGCCCAAATAGTCCGGTAGTTATCCTGTTTTGTTGCGTTCAATGAGTATATGCTAGCAAAACCGCCCAGTGGGGGCCGGGGCTATGCAGGCTTAGGGCTGATTCTGAAACCAGCAGAGTGCCATATCATGGTAAATCCATGTTGGATGATGCAATAAGGATTGAGAACAGGTATGATGAATGATTATACCAACATGGCAAGCAGAAACAAAGACATTGATTCGACGAGCAAATACATCTTGGCTGCATGGACTTAAGCACTAGACTCAACCACTATTCGCATCGAAGGTATGAACGCCTTGCTCTTAATAACACTTAACATTAAGACAGAAGAAAAAGTATATAAAGGCTGCTCGGGGCCGGTTTCTTTACTCTCTTATCACCATCAGCTCAGCTTATCAGTGAACAATACCCTTCAAGCGACATCCATCAGCACCTTGAACAACCATCAACATGAAGACATGCAGTGTTCTATCCTTCGTCGCGGCGTCCTTGATCGCCGGCGTGGCTGCGGACTTTCAAATCTTCGTATGTGGAATGCTTGAATTGGTGAACTCATGGCGAGGTTGATAACTGACATGCGTGCGTCACGCTTTGCAGTGGGAAGAACAGGTTGTTGTGAGCCCAACTGGAGATGAGAACACTTACTCGAACATCCGCGTCTTCGATGGACCGCCTTCTTGCGATGATGTGAACCTCAACTATGCTACACTTCCCGTTGTGGGAGACGCGTCGGGCTCAGGCCAAGCGCGTTGTGATGGCTGTGGTGACTACAAAGACATCCTTACTTGGGACATAAAGGAATTGGAGATGAATGCTGCCAATGACTGGGGTCATTATACCATCTACGGTATTAAGGGAACTGCACAAAATTCCATGTGACATCTCGGCTAACAACTTGCTCAGAAGACGCGGGCTACCAAATGACGCCCGCGGACGGAGGGCCGCTTCAAGGCTCCTGCACTCGCGACAGCGGAGACACCTATGATTGCACCAGCGGCTTGGACGAGACCCATGGCACGAGACTCTTCGTGTGCTCGTCTCCCAAGGGCGGCATTCATGCCAAATAAATCCGGCAATTTGCCGCCAAGCTTCTTAGCTTTCCAACTTCAAGCAGCGCTCGAATCTTCAGGATCGTTGAGATGGGAGGTAACAAGAGACCACGCTCCTTATTAGTTAGCCCGCGCTCCTTACTAGTTAGCCAATAAATTATATGATGTCAGTGACGACCATGGGCTTCTTTGGGCAAATTTTAGGAGATCTTAGAGGCATGGCCCATGTTTTCATATCAATCGCAACCAGGCGATAGACACCCTTATTGCCCTCGGCACTAATTGTCTCCACATATAACTCCGTTGACTTAATGGTGAGCTCATCCAACGAAAGATGCATCAGATCAAAGAGCAGAGTCTATCTTCTGACCCAAGATCTGCTCCCTTGCCCATCGAATCTCCTCCGCAACAACGTCCGGTCGAATCAAATGCACATTATGCCCACAGTCCGGCAAATAAACTGTCCTAGTGCATCTAGACAGTTTCAACTGCTCTTCCTGCATCTCGCGATCCATCCCATCCCATTTCTCCAGTAGCTCACGGAATGCCGCTCGCTGAGCCTCCGTCCCATTCCCAGCCTCAACAGCCTTCTCATAGAGTCTCCGGTAGTCCATCGACCCATTACACCGAATCACGCTCAAAGGCCGATCCCCCAGCGCCTGCTTTTTAAACTGCTCCTTCTCACGAAGCGCATGGCAAACATCCTCCCGCGCCAGGACTTCAGCCTGCGAAGTGGCCGCTCCCCGCGCAATGTCTATCGCTCTCACCCTCCATTCTTCCCGAGAGAGCTTCGCGGCAGCGCGCAGGCCTGTGACCTCGGCAAATCTCAAGTTACCCACCATAGCATTAAGGTCTAAATCCGGGTTCTGGAATAACTCGACGTTTCGCTCGGTTGAGGCGTCCATGAGGACCATTCCCGCGACATCACTCGAGTAGAGATGGAGGTATTCCCGGGCGATGATCGCGCCGTAGGAGTGAGCGGCCAGAATTAGTGGTGGAGGGATATTTGCTGTGGTGAGGAGCGTGTGTAACTCCGTGGCTGCTGACGTGGCCGTTGGGTTTGGAGCGTTTGGATTACTTTCGCTGCGACCGAGGCCGGAGCGGTCGTAGAGAACGAGCGGGGAGAAGGGCGCGACGAGCTGTTGGACGGCGCAGTAAGATGATGCGACATCGCCTGCGCCGGCGATGAACACTACAATAGGATCTGGGGGATTGAGGCGGGGTGGGCCGCTGATGGAGAGGTAGAGGCGATGGGTGCCGATGGAGATCATGGTACTCCTAGAAGATGAAAATTGGTCCATCGGAGATTGCGAGTCAATGCCTTAATGAGATAATATGTCACTCGAGAAGTGGATTGCAACTGTTGTTTGTATCGATTTCAAATGTGAGGTCGATGTAGGTAATAAATTACTGAGCTATCATATAAGGTACTAAAGCTAGGTACTCCGTAGTCCGTACTCCGTAATGACCTCCTAGAAAATCTAACGAATGGGAAGAACATCACTAGACTGGCTGACCCAATCCGGGAATCCGTAAAGGATCTGGGTTGCACCCGATCCAACCCGCTTGGATGTGGGTTGAACTAACCTACATGGATAAGGGTTCAACCAACTATCCAAATGGGTTGGATGATGGATCAGACATAAAATGGTTCAACCCATATCCAATCCACGACCAGTCTACTAGTAGTGACATCACCCAATAACCACCCATGTGAGACCAATGGTGCATTACTAAATGACTTCTCCATCCCATGTCCTCCACTACCTTACCCCTGCAACCCTCTGGCCAGCATGCTCAAGGCTCGTCTCTAATCCCTGTCGCCTTGGAGATAAGTGGGCAAAATGAACACACAGCCCCCTTACTAGCCACCTATGAGGCCCAGGACGAGACAACTGGAACGTCCAAGCATCCACAACTTACCGTATATCGATGTATCATACAGGCTATCGGTCTCATTGGGGGCTACTGTACGATAATCTTTCAGAAATATTCATCCCTAGTCATACTAGCTCTCGAGAGTAATCTTGCGAGGCTTAGTCGCGCATTTCTGAAACCGTCGCACATCCTGACTGACAGGGATACGGATGATTGGAACGCGTCATAAATTCAATAAACATGTCAAAGTACTCTCATATTATTCTTTTCTTATCCAACTCCACAGGAAGAATCATTGCCGAACGCCTGGAGCGAACACCTGGCCGACAAGCAAAGAGCAATCATAACCTGGATACTTTATAGACGGAGTGAATTGGATAGATAGAAGGGGTAGAACAGCGACAGACAGAGAGACTGTGAAATACCCGAAGCGCGCTACTGCCAGTGTTCTTATAGATCACGCTTGTTTCCTGTCAGACCCTCTTCCCGCGAAGACTGACTGGGCAGCCCAAGGAGCAGGCCAGGCTAGGGATGCCGGTATATTTCTGTGATCGTCCCCTGATACAAGATGATCGATCACCGCGATGAAGATATAGGCGCCAACTCCGGTGCATATGTGCCACCTGCGATCCTGCATTAGTCTTATCATCCGAGAAAAGAAAAGAGGCCAGAGTGAAAACCAAACGGGTACATACCATCCATGAAGCTCCAACAAAAACGCCCAGGGAAGACCCACCGTCGCCCGCAGGCTTCTCAGGTAGGGGCACACCCACACATCAACCAGCCAGAGCCAGTACCCCAGATTGAATATAACTTGGCGATGAAGTTAGTAGGAGACCCGATGCCGGAGTGAGGTGAGTATATTACCAGCGCCAAACCGTACCATC
Organism: Scortechinia acanthostroma; assembly: GCA_011319215.2. Taxonomy (NCBI): domain Eukaryota; kingdom Fungi; phylum Ascomycota; class Sordariomycetes; order Coronophorales; family Scortechiniaceae; genus Scortechinia; species Scortechinia acanthostroma. The sequence goes on from JAABUG020127175.1 coordinate 190,528, forward strand.
CCCCAGATCTGCCTCCGAGCTTCGGAGCCCGCCAGTGTCCGAACGTTGATCAGCTGCATGGTATAGATTCCGATGGTAGTTACGGAGCCAACGAAGAACACGGAGTGGAGGACCATCTCGTCCGTCTTTACATGGTAAATGACTAGGGCGAGAAGGCTCGACCCCAGAACTATGCCCGCGACGAACGTGACCCTAGGGCTGGTATTGGCGGTCATGATGCGATGGAGCACGGGGGTCGTTGTGAACAGCATGGAAATGTCGTCCACTATGATAGAGTAAGCAAGGGAAAGTTATCAGATGCAGAATAACAGAACGATAATGGACACATACGCATCTGGGTGTGGTACTTGAGGCTGACATGAAATAAAGCGGAACAGATTCCCACTGCCATCAACCCCCAGTAGGGTACGGTGCGAACGAAACCAGCATTTGGTTTCTGCCGCAGCTGGTAGAGTCCATAGATCCCGTAGCTTACTGGAGGGGATTTATCAGTGGGATTGTTGCATCAACCAAAACGGAAGAAAGCGCTTACTGTATACTAGGTTGGTCAAGGTGTTGATGAATTCCGCGGCGTATCTGGTCACCATGTAGTCCTACACCAGATCAAACAAACTATCAGCTGGGCAGGATACGATTTCGTGTAGAAGCACTGTGATTCATAGCTACCTCCTCACAAAAGCTGTAAGATGCTACTTAGCTGACAATACTCGGAAGAAAGCTGTCCGCACAGGAGAGTGAGTACTGACTTGGACTCTGCAGTAATCGGACCCCAGAAAGGGGTCTCCGAGTGACCTGAGATCATCTTTGCTGTTGATAGAATTGAAGGATGTTGTTGTACAGAAAGTTAAAAGTAGCAAACGTCATGAAGCTCGCGAGAGCAAACCCAAAGAAAAGCAAAGGAGGGGCGGTCGGCAGGCAACCACAATAACCCTAGCGCTTACAGTGACAGGGAAGAGAGCGGGTCAGACACCGGAACCAAATCATGACTGCAGATAATGTAGATAGGTAGGTAAGGCCAGCAAAATAAAGAAAAATCGCCATGTCTCACAAAGCAATCCGATTTCCTAATCTCCACTTGCGCATTCGCAGTCGGGTTGGAGACGACCTACAGTACCTTACTAAGGTATCCTCCAACCATTTTCTGGTCGCTCATCCAGTAAGAATCTGGTAATCAATGTGGGTTGTCACTCTGATAGAAAAGGATAGAAATAGATTGTCAAACATGACTCAACCCTGCAAGAAACAAACGCACCGAGAGCTGGCGAGCTTTTATGAGCACCATCCAGTTCAGTAGTGGGCCAAACGTGCATCACAAACATGGCCCAGCGATAATGAAGCTATGCGTTGGGCACGGCGCCAGCCTCAGCAAGATTCGATGCCAAATGCAATGTACGACGTTGCAATGAGTCTTCCCATCTCACATCCGTTACGATTTACCCCCAAGCAATTGACCAGTGGGATAAACATATGCCCGTTCGACCGGTCCATGGACTTCAGGTCTTGCTTAAGCATGGTGCAAGTTTCGAACATCTGGGACGATGTCGATTCGCATTTGACTCCATTACTTTCGAGAATCTAGAATCATGCCAACCGTGTGTTGTTCCCCCATCACCACTTCCTCGTTGCACTTCTGAAACCCGCACCTTTCGTAGAGTTTCCTTGCAGCTTCATTGTCTGCTTCGACCAGTAGGACTAGAAAAGTTCGCTCCGTAGCAGAAGCGCCCTGGGTATATTTGGCAGCCTCTTCAACAAGTCGACGGCCGTTTCCCCTTCCCCTCCACGCTGGAAGCACAAACATGCCAGTAATCATATACACGGCGACGGCGTCTCCATCATCCTCTGGTGGTGTTGTATACCGATCACCTTCCGTAAATACCTTCCACGGCGCGTCGAGATCAATTTCACTGCTAAATGCAAATTTCGGTCCTACGACTGTCACAGTTCCCAGCCATTCCCTCGACAACAGGGCCGTCAACGCATCGTCCGACGAAGGAACGGGTTCGTCACCGGCTAGGGCGATAAATGTCCGCGCCTGTGGGTTTTGAAGCCGGGACAGCCACCTTTCGTACGGGAACTCCGCTTCAGTCTCGTACTTGGATGAGAAGGCCTTTGGATCCTGTTTGAGGCCTGCTAAGCGGAGATGTTTGTACTGGCTGACGATTTTGCCATGTTCTTTTGGTGTGGGAAACGCCTGGGGGATAAGGGCGATGTTACTCATGGCTGTCGTAGACTCCGAATAGCGGAAGATTTGCATCATCTTTTGAGGCGGTGTTTGGGACTTATATGCGTCGTATGAGTCATAAGGTTAGAATGAGGTTGCATTAGAGGCTATACGAGCTCGGAGAGCCCTAGCTGCAGGCGATGGAACCTTATGCCTGCAGGCGCATTCTGGCATGACATGGAAGAGAATTCATCCTTGAAGAAGCTAACACTTACATTCAAAAAAAGCGAATTGAGGACTTGGAAGATGCTCCGTTGTGGCCATGTCGCCGAGTCTACTCAGTATAGATCCGGGATGGCGGAGTTAACTTCCAGGCCCAGAAAATCCTACTTACAGCAGGTTTTCTCTGAGCGATACGTCAATTTAAGACAAATATTCTGCCTCTCCGGATGACAAAACAAAACATGTTCTCAGGAGTCGCGCGTAAGCAACGCTGCGTTTAAGAGGTGCGCAGAGTACAGGCCTGTAGCTGATTAGCTCCGTTATCTCCGACAACTCAACCTCACCTCGACAGTAAATGACCGATTCATCCTTCGATGTCTCACGAGCCCTGTTCCATTGCTTAACGCACATTGTATCCCTTCGACGTATCCCGAAATATCGCAATGTCCTTCGAGTTTATCGACAACAAGCTCATCATCGATCATGCCGCTCGAAAGCAGATCCGCCGCCATGCGGCAATGGGTAAAAATAAAGGCAAAACAATCGCGAGACCATCGAGAAAACACGCGTCAATGACAACTACATCTTCATTTGATCGCCCCAAGACGATGATCGAAAATCGGCCCGGTCTGGTGAAAGAAAGTTCTAAGGTTGAGCGGCCGATAGATGATGGGCTGGTCTTTCCAGTGCCACTGTTTGGGGCATCGAAGTCGCTTGTGAAAAAAGGTAAGCCATCTCTTCAATCAATGTTGCATAGATTTTGCTTATGACCTGTTTTAAACATGCAGTCGTTGGATTCCTATGCGCCACACGATACGCGCCTCAATTGAACAAAGCCCTTGACTCTACAGGTTACGCTTCTTCGGAGTTTGTGCGGTATATATTCATCGATGAAGCTTGTGAGTTCAGATGGTCAAGTGCCAGCAAATTGTAAATACACGGGCTGATGGCTCCATGGCAGGCTTTCATTGCGCTGTGGCAACATCGATACTGTGCCTCAACAACCTCATCACCAGGCAAGAGGGTATCCTGCAAGCGATGAGTCACATATCCCACACGTTTCGCTTAATCAATCAACGACTTTCCCGGCAAGAAGCGATCAGCGATACGACCATGGCAGGTATAGTAAGCATGGCTCAGTACGAGCGCCATCAGAACGAATTTCAACGAGGATTTGTCCACGTTCAAGGTTTACGAAGGATGGTTCAATTACAAGGCGGGCTGTTGCAGGTTTCGAAGAGCCATCATATACTTGTTCTGAAGATGCTGCGGTATGGCCCTTGAGCGGAAGGTACTACACGTCCAACCATGCTGACGATTGTAGTGTTGATCTCGACTATTCTCTGCATCTCGGTTCATCCACTGTATTTAGCCTAGAGGAGGCCATCAACGAAAACAAGTTGATAAATGAACTCTATGGGCGCCTTAAGCGACAGAATCGTGCGGGTTCCAGCCAGTCATATTGGTCTCCTTTGCTGAGAACCCTACGCGGTGACATTCAAGATATCTTCATCGAAGTCACGTCCCTTGCTTCCATGCTCGATGACGCGAGTAACGGGGTCGGCCCTAAGCTAAATTCCTGCGCTTTTCACAGCGACCTGCTCGTCCTTGGTTACCATTTGGTAAATATGTTCACCTTGGGGGGCTGTCGTCCGAAGTGCCCAATTGAGAACGCAATCCATTTAGGTCTTACCGCATTTTTGGTTACATTCTTGCCGGGGCTAGATCGTCGTATTTCTCACAATGCCCTTCTCTCTAACCTACTTCTCAATGCTGCTCAAGATTTTTGGCATGGCGGACAAGATATCCAGGAAATGTTACTCTGGATGCTTTATATTGGAGCAGCTTCATCGTCCCAGCTGGGGACTCATCCTACGTGGATTTCGAAATCAAAGGAGACTATCAACACTCTCAAATTGATAACATGGGAACAAGTGCAGGAAATACTTGCGAGATACCCCTGGGTCAACGCAGTGCACGTTACAGCTGGGAAGGCCCTCTGGTATCAGTCTCGCAAAAACTAATGTCAAAGAAGCGAACTTCAAATCTCGCACAGCCGCTTGCAGGCGACTTCCTCATTTCAAGATCTTTTGTACGCATCCAGCCTCAATGGATTCCAACTCTTCGGCAATGGTTTCCCAGCTATGCTGTTGCCATTTCTTTCCTTCCTCGTCTGTCACCCAACTTGGCACGTCATTCCTAGACACACATATCTGTCAGGACCAGCCTAACGCAGGTCGCGAGGGAGTACTCGACTTACTCTCCAATTTCACAGGAATGAAGCAAGCATCCATGGCTCTCTTTTCCTGCCACAGCCCCGTGAAGAAGCGTGCGGCTACCGTCCTCGGCAGTCCGTCCATATTCTGCGTGTTGCTTGGCGATGTCCTCCCTGAATTGTGGTGGTGCGTTGCGGGCCAGGTCAGTCTTGCAAAATCCCGGACAGACCAGATTCACAACCACCCCGGTGCGATCCACCGGTATCAGAGTTGCAAGATAACGTCCTGCCATAGTTTCCAAAAGCTTGGAAAGTGGATATCTAATTCCTGACTTCAGCACCAGCTAAAGTACTCTCTGCACGCGGTGAAACTTACGTGCGCATCGGTGGGATGTCATCTCCATCCATCTTCTTCACCGGATCATCCTTGATTTTCTCCCAGAGATCTTTGGCATCAAATCCAACCCGGCTCGTCACGAGGGTAAGACGGGGTAAAATCCCATATCGCTGCGCGCTTTCCCTCAGCTTGGGCAAGATAAGCACAGCAAGAAGGAACGTGCTGAGCACATTGACAGTCAGACACAGACTGTGACCTTCGGCAAGGACGCGCTCTGGCACAGCAACAGCCGCATTTTCGATCACAGCATCAATCCTATCAAGCTCTGTAGTCACCTTGCGTGCAAATGCCTTGACAGAGTCATAGCTCGCCAGATCGAGCGAGCAGACCTCAGCAACACCGACCTTCCCTGTTGACTCTTCGATTTCCTTCTTAGCCTTCTCACCTGCGCTGATATTGCGTACGGCGAGGATGACCTTTGCAGCTTCGAGGTTGACCAAATGCTTGGCTGCCTCGAAGCCGAGACCCGTGTTGGAGCCGGTCACAATGTAGGTACCACCAGAGCATATTTCGGTGGTAGCTAGAAGAGGGAGATTTCGGCGTTGAGTTTCAACTGCAGAAGCCATGGTGTCTCTGGTATTGGGAGTTGTCAACAAGTGATGGTAGTCAGAATGTGAGAATGATGTTGTTGTTTTCTCCCCTCTTTGTACAGGGTTACGGCTGGATTTTATACCTCTGTCCCTGAGCTGTCAGGCCTCATGTCCTCGGCGTTTACGGACTCAGCAACATTCCCACGAGCGGATTTTTGATCTAAATCCGAGTCTATTGGCGTCTTGAATAGACATTATCCTCAAATTGACACTCCAACCAATAGGAGACTGGCTTCCTAATCGGGAAGGTCTTGGCGCCGTGGCGGTACTATGCGACATGGCATTTCCCTTGCGCCTTTTGTAGATGCGAAGACCTGAGTTTGGTGGATCCGATACGTGTATGCAACTTCCTGTGGAAACCTCCTCCCGGTCGTGAATCAGAGCGGCATGTGACTATCTCGCCTCGTCAGCATAGTCCCTTCCGCCGGGAGTGACGTATGTTGAATAATCAATATCACCGAATAGAGCTTCATTCCGATGGGGATCTCGCTTCACGGTACGTCTTTGTATAGGAACCCGCTTATGTCGGTCATATGTTGGCGAGATTATAGATAGGGCTGTACGGGACGTTGCGGAAGCGCATCTCATCAACTGACCAAGGCAACCTACTTATCCCGATCCTCGTATCAAAATCTGACTCACCTTATAAAATTAGTGTCATAAATACACGCAGCTTCGCTCAACATCTCCAACGACTATCTTGTGCAGATAACCTTATAACCGCAGCCATTCTTAAAACCATTATCAATGTTCCCTTTCCGCCCAGTCAACCTCCCAACTCACGTGCTACTTACAAGCACCACCGTCTTCGGACTGGGCCTCTACGTCTCGCTCTTTCGCGACTCGCCCTTGAAACATCTCACAGGACGCGAATTCTTCGTCCCAGAGCCTTCAACCCGTCGAATCGCAGATACCAATGCCCTCTTCGGCATCTCAGCATGTCTCCTGATGCTGCCGTATTTCCTGAGCTCGTACATGCCCATTGAAGAAAACCAGTGGCTGCACACCACCGTGCCGATCCGACTGTTTCTTTCTAGCGCTCTGGGCGCGAATCTCCTCTTGCGTGGGCGGCATATGAGCGAGGAGGGTTTTTGGGAGTTTTTGGCGCTGGGTGTTGTGGATCTTGTGGGTGCTATCATGCTGGGGTGGGAGTTGGGGAGGTTTGATGGAATGGTGTCGGGATTTGAGTAACTCGGCTTCTTTTCTTCCGATGTAAGATAGGTGGTATGTGGCATAGTGGGTGATTGATGATTGTATCCCTTGCGGTCATTGTTTACATACTCTGTACAGTGGGAGGATTCAACGGGTCGGGATATAAGTCCAGAAGAAGATGTTCATATTCCTCTCCTAAGTTTTAGCCGGATTTGATTTTTATATGTGCCTCTTCAATCTCCATTTCTCAGCTTTTAACGAACTGTCTAATCATCTTTTAAGGAGCATCATCTATCCAACGCACAAGCTAGCTAATACATCGGTGGACTGTGATCCTGATGACCATCGGAGTTATTCCGACTAGCACAAACATCGAGAGCTTAATTCTGGTCAATACTATCGGATGGCGAGGGCACCGTAATCGCAGTACTATTGAGAGGTACTCTGCTGTATGGAACTTAGGCTAAAGTGGGTTCCAACTTCCGGATCTGTCATTCCAGTGCCGGATCCGGCAACACCGGGACGATCGCTGGTGGGGAAACCTGGAGAAGGGTTTCTGGGGTTCCCCGCATGCCGGTCTTCTTCCGAAGGACAGAACTGGACATTCAATCGACAGAGGTGTCGTGCGTGGGTGATGATGTTGGCTTAGCTCACGGTATTTCAGTTAGAGTTGACGGCAAGCAAGATCCATACAAAAAGGCTTGACCAGCGCCCAGTGTGACCTCGGCAAGTCATGTAAACAAGAGTGTTACGCAATTCGCATAGAGGCAAGGAGCTCACGTTATAGCTAATACATTTCATTCTTCCAAGGAACGACCTGAATAGGTCTACACACCATCGTTACTTATAGTCGCCTGTAATTGGGATCGTCCCGCAGCATTGCCGTGCAAAACTATATCATTTCAAGGCAGTCCTCAATGAACAGACACTCCGGACAGTCATGTTACCATGTCCATGCTCGGCTAAGATGCCGACACAGGATGTTACCCCAAATCCACCCTGCGAAACCTGCATTGTGGGTCTCGGTCGTGCAGATCGCCTGCTCTCTGTCCTTTCTGTGGTAATATATAAGCGTGCCATATCCAACTGCCGACATGGTCATCGAGGTTATCAAGTGGACTCTCGGGTAGCTCGACGCAGCGAATATGATAAATCCGAAGCACGAAAAAAAGCCCTACTTTGGGCTCACTGGAGGATGGCTCACCTTCTGGATCACGGTGAGCAATTGAGGAGAATAGAAGATCGTATAATACTAAGACTTGCAGATTGCCTGTGCTACGGACATGACATTGTTCGGCTATGACCAGGGAGTGTTTAGTATGTACACAATGCACTCCATACTACCAATGGGCTAATAAGTCTCTAGGCGGAGTCGTCGTCACAGAGAACTTCCTAGTCGTCCATGATCTTGTTGGACCAACCAAGACGAAAACCCTATCGACCGTTACAGCCATCTACGACGTCGGCTGCTTTCTCGGCTCCATTCTTGCATTCATCGTGGCCGAAAGGCTCGGTCGGAAGAAGTCCATTCTGCTGGGAACAGCTATAATGGCAGTCGGCACCATCCTTCAAGCCAGTTCCTACAGCCTAGCGCAGATGTTCGTCGGCCGGGTTATTCTGGGGTGAGTGGACCCTTAGTAGACCTACGGCTAAGGGTACAATCCTGACACCATGTAGTATTGGCAACGGAATCAACACCTCCACAGCACCCGTCTGGCAAACCGAAACTGCCACCGTCAAATGGAGAGGAAAACTAGTCATCCTGGAGATGGCGCTGAATATCTCCGGCTTTGCGATGGTCAATTGGATCAATTACGGGCTTTCTTTCCGAGGTGGTGCGCTCGCATGGAGGTTACCCATCGCACTGCAATTTCTCTTCATCTTCATCCTCTTCGCGACTGTACCATGGCTTCCAGAGTCTCCAAGGTTGGCTCTCCCGAATTCACCTAGCAGTCCACTGCTAATGCGCTTTAGATGGCTTCTCTCGCACGGCCACAATGAGCACGCCCTCGATGTAATTTCCCGCATCGAGGCCAAGCCAGTCGATGATCCGTACATCATCACCCAGTACAATGAAATCGAATACAGTATCAACTACGAGCGCGAAAATGCCGTCTCCTGGACTGATTTACTACTACGCCGTCAGAAGACGAATGACACCAAGACATTGCGGCGGATACTCCTTGGTGCGGGAACGCAGGCTCTACAGCAATTCCAGGGTAGGTCTCTCTACAACTAGATGAACACCGGCTAATATGGACAGGAATTAACATCATGTCCTACTACCTCCCTCTGGTACTCATCAACTCGGTCGGCCTGTCAAACAGCATGTCCCGCCTCCTCAGTGCCTGCAACGCGACGTCTTACTTTGTGTTCGCCTGTGTGGCAGTCGTCATGGTGGAGCACTTTGGTCGAAGGGGCCTAATGCTGATGTCGACCTTTGGCCAGTTTGCATGTTTCCTGATCATCACTATTCTCCTTCGATTTGCGGAGAATGACGCAAAGTACGGAACCGCTTCAGTGGCGTTTTTCTTTCTGTATTACATTGCGTTTGGAATCGGCATGCTGGGTGTCCCTTGGCTGTATCCGACGGAGATCAATTCTCTTCCTATGCGCACAAAGGGTGCGGCTGTCTCGTCCGCGACGAACTGGTATGTCTCTTACCTTCTTTTGGTCATTATTGCGTCTTTGTGTTTACAATAACAGGATCACAAATTTCGTCATTGTCGAAATCACACCCATCGGGATTCAGAACATCGGGTGGAGATTCTGGATCGTGTGGACAATCACCAACGCGGTTTCTCTCCCAATTATATACTACCTGTACCCGGAAACCGGTAAGTGTGATTCGGAGTAACTCATCCGAAAGATTCTGATGATCTCTAGCAAACCGAACTCTGGAGGACCTCGATGCATACTACCGTTCAAATCCACCGCTGATCGTAACGGGAGATCCGGATGCGATCTCGACCCGCCGGCCGTTGAAGTATATCCAGCACGAGGATGAGGAACTGCAGCGACAGATAAAGCAGAGGGAGTCGATGGGGGACGCTGTTAAGATTGGCGCAGCTACTGTGCAGCATGTGGGATGATACTAGAGCCATGACTCTCTGTTCGCCCGACCAGGTGAAGCGACGGCTAACGGAAGCCCTCATCAGACCATTCCATGAGTCCTTGTTGAACAATATATGACTCTATCATCTATAAACAGTCTATATCTACAAATCTATATACAGTCCTTCCCAGGATTACGCACTCGCCGCAAACCGCATCTCCGCAGCCCCGACATCAAACACCGCCACCACATTCCTCAAAAACGTTCCTCCAAGGACAAATATACCCTGACCGTTACCTCCCCCAGCATTTATCCCGCTGATGCAGATCCTGTTCCCCGAGTCATCCGTTCCGCCTGGCAGTATCATATCCGCTGGATTGATGTAGAATGTCGAACCCCCAATCGTGACACCGTGAACGGGCGGCTTCGCATTACAATCTACCACATACGCTCCCTCGTATGCATTGTACATCGCCGGGGGGCTAAATGCCGCATTGATAGCGTCCGCTACGTAGTTCGGGTAGTAATTGAGTGTCGTGCCAGAGTCGACCTGCGATTATTAGCCTAGCCCGTATCCGTGTGCAGGAATGGTACATGGTTACAAGATATTGAATCTGGCCACCGGCCTCCGGCAAGATCCTGGTGTCGACCGTAGCTCCATCAATATTGACAGTGTAGAAATCATAAGTCTTCGGGTAGCCTTTGATGTTCGTGATTAGGATAGGCGTGGTACTGAAATTCCCTTTGATATGGATGGGCGGCAGGCCACCGAGTGTCAGGTACCCGGCTGCTGTTCCATTGGATGCATTGCGGTTCATGACCATGCTGAAGACCGGATCAATGAGGCCGTGCTGGTACATGGTTGCGAAAATCGGGTTGTAGAGGCTTGGTTGGTTGTAATCCATTGTGTAGGCGTTCGCGCTGTACCACCATCAGTAACAATCATAACAATAAGAGTAAGACCGAGTAACCCACAGAGAAGAATACGCCAAACCCATCAACCCCGAGGTGACACCATCGCCATACCACCCCGCGTAATCCACCACCCCGATAGTCTGGTTAACCGTGATCCCAGCTAACGTCACATTCTCAGTCCCGATGACCCCGGAGAGAACCTCCCCGTCCGCATACTTGATATCCAGATACTCGCCGCCGATTTCACGGAACGTGGTATTAGGCGCGTATGCCGGCCCGAATCCACACGCCCACTGCGCGACCCCCATCCCGCTTTCCGGGTTGATGCATGTGAAACTGTCTCGTACGACCCATAGATCGCTGGACCCTGTGTCGATGACTACCGAGAGTGTCTGGTTGCCGAGGGTGATTGAGGTTGCGAATCCGCTGCCTTCGGCGAGGGAGACGAGGTTTGCGGATCCGGTTCGGACTTGGCTGTTGAGCTCGACTGCGCTGCGGGAGGTACCCTTGTTGTTGATTTTGGTGAGCTCGAGGACGTGTGGTGTTGTGGCTTTGTCGGGTGTTGGGTTTGTGAATGCTGATGGTTTCCAAGTGCTTGTGCTTTGAGCGTTTCTTCGAGAGTGGTGAATATATAGAGGGGATGCTGCTGTACATGACGCTGAGGCGATCAGGTATAGAAATAAGCTGCCTGTTGAGAAATGCATTGTGAACTTCATTGTGTATTGATTTGGTATTCAGGAATCTGAGTAGCAAGTTGCATACGCTGTATATACATCCCAACAACAGGAAAGTTCATGTTTAAATGTACTTTGAAAATTCGATATTGAAGTGCTTGACTGCGATATCTCCGGTGATCTGCGATATTGATGCTGCATTCTTCCGCATTCGTTCCGTCCGTCAGCCTAGGACAGCAATATACAGCCTGCATAATGGAAAGCAGGCACAGTATGTCTTCGAGTTATAGTTATTAACTTACTCTTAAGATTACACGCTCATTCAGTAATTGAACAACGTCTATGTTATGCAAAACTGACTGTGTAGTTGAAAAATCCCCAGATGTAACGCCAAAAGAGGAAACCTGATTGGCGCCCGCAAATGGCTTATCGATAAGGCTGTTGATAAGATACGGATAAGATAAGATGACACCAAAAATAGAACCGGGATGGCACATTCCAATGTCATCATGTCATTTCCGTTTCCAACTAAATCAAAGCCAGGGGCTGGGCTATCGGAAGACGGTTTCGGCATAAATTCTTCAGGACTCTATCTATGCCGACCCGAAATACAGGTCCATACTCAATGGACACTAAGCATCTGCAAAAACTGATCCCCCAACGCACCAGCAGCCTGAGGATTTCCCCCGGTCACCAACTCACGGTCAACAGTGATAGCCCCAACCTCCTCCCTCGGCCCCTCGACCATCTCAGCCCCCTCATTGCGCAGAGACGACTCCACTTTCCTAATCTCCCCACCCAACATCGTCTCCATCATCTTCTCCTCCGCATCGCTCCAGGACGTGATCTTATACCCCTTGTAAATAAACGAGCCATCCCCCGCCTGCTTCGTACTGAGAAATGCAATCGGACCATGACAGATCGCCGCGGTAGGCTTGCTCTTCGCGTGGAAGTGCCGCAGCACCCGCCCCACCTCCTTATCGCCGCCTAGATCCGACAGTGGCGCATGTCCCCCAGGGATCAACACCCCCGCGAAAGAATCCAGCTCCTCATCGCTAATCGTGCCAAGCGGTCTGGGGCGATTGAACCCGTTCTCGCGCTTCATGCGGTCGATGAGCTCGTTCTCGCGCCGGCGTTCGTAGAAGTTGCCTGCGAAGGCGGCGAGAGATTCGCTGAGGGGATCCGGCTCGGGTTCTAGGCCTTTGGGGGACGCGAAGGTTACTTCGTAGCCGGCGTCGAGGAGTTTCTGGAGTGGTTTGGCGAGCTCCATGAGGAAGAAGCCGGATGGTTGTTGGACGGTTTTGCCGGCCTCGGGGCCGGAGGTTTTGTGTAGAGGGAAGGACTTGGCGTCCGTGAGGATGATGAGGATCTTTTTTGATGGTGTCATGATAAATCCCATTGTGTAGTTGTTTGATTGTAGTATTATTCGAGGATAGAGGAAGGGCAAGAGTCGCCGTTGTGGCATACATGCATATATAGGAACAAATGGCCGGAGGTGACATCGGGATGACGTAGGTCTTGGAACATGGATGAAGTGATAAGCATGTCTCATGAATAGGTCATGATATGGCGAATATTGAGAGAGCTATATTACACCAATCCGTTAAAGCAGCGCAGAACGGGGATCCGATTGAAAGTGCTTGTTCGGAGTGGATATCGGCATACCGATATCCTGTGGTGGGCATGCTCGGCATCGCTTTGGACTCCCATCCTTCGAGTAATGGCTGTTGATTTGTTTCTGTATGTGTAGTATACTTGAATTCCACTTTATCTATCAAACAACAATTTGATATATTTTGTACAAGACCATTTGCTAAAGTATATATCAATGAAGCGAAGAGAAGTGAACGAAAGGAGGTACGGCTTTTGTCGCCAGAGAAATAAAACGCAAGGGAGCGACGACAAAGACAAAGAGGAAGACTAAAGACTATGCTTTAGTGCATTCAGTGTGATGACTGTACTGAGTCTCCGTAGCATAAGCGTAAAGAGTAGTAGCTTCGGACAGCCCGTGGGATCTTCTGAAACCGTCCTCTTTGGACTGCGGCGCCGATCCGAGTCGAGTCCAGAATTGACGGTGGGCGAGTTTGAATAGGGGTTTCAGGTTGGGAAGACAGGCCGCTGTGATGCCTACTGCCGCTTCGATGCACGTCCAGACAACGACGGGAATTTGGTTGTCTGCGCAAATGAATGATTAGATGTAAGCGCAGGCAGCGTCCAGATTAGTACTTACAGGTGATATCGGGCCCAGCCTTCGTTAACTCGATCATAGCGACCAATCGTACAATATCAAAGATCAGTGTCCTGTTTGTGGTTAGTGACCGAGCCACAATAATCTGGACACGACACTTACAGTCCGCCAACCATGAACACCCCGGAAAGCATAAATCTCTGCGTCTTCGAGATGGGTAGAGCCCATACAACCTTCAATGGCATGATGAGAATGACCAAGTCCGTCAAAATATTGGGGATCTGCTGTCCGTAGTAGAATTTGGCCGAGTCGATACACGACCCCTCGATGGAAGGCTCCCAAAACTTCTGCACCGGCAAACACAGCAAGGCACCGACCATGAATACAGCTAGAGCCCAGAGGATGACAAACGCCGCGACAGCATTGGCGGCGACAATCATGCGAGGAACGTTGAAGAGCCGTTTGTATAAGGCCAGAATCGACAGCTTGATGAAAAGGATACATCCGGTGTACACGAAGGAGTTGGACCATCCGATCTGCCAGATCAGTCAGTGCTTGTCCTCGCTCAAATTTAAAATCCCGTACTGACCTTGAAGTAGACTTCTAGGTTCTTCTGAGGAATCATGTTTATATGTGACCCTAAGCCATTCCACAGTACTGCGTCGGGTCAGTCGAGCATGCAAAGCAGTGTGGACGACTCACGAATGGTCACTCCGATCGAACATCCATATTTGAACAACTTTGCGATATCAGCATTTGTGGTACATCTTCCAAACGCGAACGATCGATCATACCAAGGCCACGAGAATCAGATAATCGTCGAGATAGAGTCTCGTTCCGTTGATCTTTCTCGCCACCAGGCGCAAGACAACGGCAGCCGTTGACAGGATGAAGGCGAAGTACAGCGCGATGATAATAGACCGACGCAGATTCTGATTGGGGTGTTGAAAGTCGCCTGGAGTGCCATCGCCGGATACCTGATCGAGTGACATGGCGGGTGATGTGTCCGACTGTTCTGCAAAAGCGATGAAGGAAGAAACGAGGACTAAGATGAATTAACCGTTGAAGAACGAGCAATGTGGCTGCGAGTATTTGGAATCACCAGAGTCGTTCGATGATGGAAACGGTGCTGCATATTAAATGTTTCTCTGGACAGAATACTCGACTGTCATCGCTGCCAGATCTGTCACATTCCCCTTCTTTGTCTATCAAGCTCTGAGGAGCCCGAAAGTTTCAATATTTGGTCGCTCACACATCACATTATTGACACACTAGAACAATGTCTGTGCCGTAGACCTGTCTATAAAATTTGCGGATGGCCGAGGTGGCTCCCATCTAACAGGCGGAAATGCGCCGTTTTCGCAATCCGGAGGGGTTGGAAACTGTGGTCATAGTTTGGGGGAAGGATCAGATGCTGATCACTAGGAGAATCAAACGACTGAGCGCAAAGCATAAATAGTACGCAGTTCTTTGTCAATGCGAGTCATGATTGACAGGTACCAAATGAGCAATTGTTGGTGTGTTTGCCCGAATGTAGATCGAGATCCCTGCCATACTACTACTAAATAGTAGATACTGACTTGCCCTTGCTGGAGCTATCAGCCTTGTCTAAACTTTAAACAGATCCAGGAGACCTGAACTTTCTCCGATAAGGATGAGGCAAGGATCAATTGCTGTGAGTGGATCCATCATTTCCATAAATGTGATATATCATACTTCCCGTCCTATTTCGTTCAATGATGTATCCGGATGCAACGCCAGCTTGCTCAGTCAATATGTGCCATTTCTCTTGACCTCATTCAACATGTTAGAGGGGATATGTTTGTCTTTCAGCTAGTCGACAAATCTCGCATTCTCCAAGAAGCTAATGTACGAAGCAAGTGCTGTTCTCGCCCGAATGTAAAGCTTACGCGCTAGGAAGACAAAGTTGACAGGTCATATACAATTCCTAAACAGACATCAAGCCGACCAGTCTCCCTTGCTTGCCAATAGTTTTCTAGTATTCTAGAAAGCTTGCCCCTGCGCTCCTGTCTCTTACCCCTTGGGGTGAAATACCTGCAGTTCTTTGTTTGTGCTATCCCCAAAATCTAGGGCCAGCCACCGTATCCAATGGTGCTCGTAATCTGTTTGCCCACAGATTAGTTGTCTAAAGGAGTAACAAATAATACCTCGCAAGTTGTCTCAAATGGTTGAATACTCGGCATTCCTGCAATCGTCTTTCGCCGAGTCTTCTGTAGGCGTTTGCAGAAGACAGCAGCACATGCCAACGGTATTCGGCCGCCTTCACATGTCACATATGGATATCCTTGAGCATCTACACATAGATATGCTCTAGCTAAATCGGAATGTCTGTGAGCGAATAGATGTTCAGCGGAAAGTCCGTATGTTAAATTGTCAAACTTGATTTGGGTTGGTCTGACCCTTCAACCACGGAGCAGGCGAGGACTGAGGACCGCCGAAACCTAGCAGGCGAAAGTGCTGGCTGGACTCAGGGTAAACTAAATTCATTACTCGTCGTCCATCAATCAGACTCAACCTTACAATCCTTATTTGCCTAAATGGCAATGCGGCATTTCTGATCAACTTCAATGCAGACGTATGCGATCCAAACTGCGTCTCTCGCTGGTCATGACGAAACATCCTTTCCTGGTGATAGATAAAGCCCATTAACTGAAGGCCGATTGTGAATTTGGATATTAACTGAAGACTGCTTGTCAATTTGGATACATTCCTGCTGCTACATAGTGGTATATGCAGTCCAGATTTGAATCTCACTGGTCACATACGCTCAAGGCACTTAGACAAGTATTCAATCCAAGCTGGATATACACTCATGCTTCATTTACGCATGCAGGGATAATCGTGGTTGATTACTTGGCACTTATCTCATGCATTAGCGTAAAGTCCAATGCTCGCAGCATTTTCAATCACTCACATTCATGTCTATTGAAGCGATGTGACGACATTGGCATCTTGCCTATACGTCCACTTATCAAACAGGGATAGCGCTGCGATATTCTATCTACATGTTTATGCAGAAGTTGACATGTTAGCAATGTCCTAACTTTTCTGCCTGAGAAAAAGTGTCATCACTGAACCCTTGTACGGTTGCGCCTGAAGTCGAGGAGCTAAAGATCGTCTTGTGATTCTGGAGAGGAGACCCCTGGTGCTTGCTTTGCTCTTCAGCTGGTTCTAGCCCAGTCCGTGAATTTACCGTGATCGCATAACATGACCAGAGTAAGTTTGAGTCTGAAGAATGAAGGGTGTGGGAGATGGAATAGTCTCAAATCCCTGCTCAGCATTATTTGGGGTCCTGGCCTTTGAATTACTTCATGCATTAAAGAATTTCAGAGCAATTGCCTCATCTAGGAGGTCAGCTCCAATCTGCTCTCGTCTAGTGCAAGTCCAAACAAGAAGGCTTCTCCCACCGTCTGATTCTGGAGAAGGGTATCCGAAAGACGACTACCATTGCAATGTTTTCGTACTACCTTTGAGGGACATATATATATACTTGACCTGCGGACCAATGGACAACATGCCATCACTGCCTACAATTTACACATTTCAGGATTCAACGGCTAGTAAGGCGTTAAGTCACCACCTATCTGCTTACGAGCCGGAAATTTTAGCAGTCGAACGCCTTAAATTAGCAGAACTATGGGTGCGGTGCATTTTCGTTCCCCGACATGGCAGAAGCCGAGTGCCGACCGGTTGACGAATTATAGACCTTTATCTGTCGGATCCGACAGATACGAACCATCTCCGGGCTCCACCTTATTGAGAACTCCCGACGATGTCCCTGACCTTGGCAGTTGGTACTTGGTAGTCATCTTGCGTCTAACAGATCGGGTAGCGAATACAACGCACATATTTACATTGTTTAAGCAGGTGGAAAGCGCAGCCCGCCTGTCTTTGAAAACAAGGCCAAGTGTCAAGGGACAAAACAGTCAGGAAGCCGATTCACCAAAGATGACGTTCAAGTATAGCCACGGAAAAGACGGAATTGCTTCTTTAGCTCGGGTAAGTAATAACTGTTGGGCTCTGGTCTGGCAGGCGTCGTCAGGCCCACCAAGCCCAAGGTGTCCTCAAACAGTGGAGACATCCACACGTGCAACGGGCAAAGCCAGATGCCCCGTTCGCACGGATTATAAAGACTTTTCCTCGCTCTTCCCATATTCGTTGACTCTTACCTACCATCATGAACCTGATCGGTTTCTCTGACCTCGTCTTGCTGTAAGTAGCTCATCCATGCCAGATATACTCGCATCAATCCGACTCAAGTCTGACCGCCAGTTAGCAAAACATGATCATCACACGCGGAATCTCCCTTGTCAACTTCGCAGTCGCGTCTTCGGCGCTCGCGTTTCAGGTCTTTGTACTATATCCGTGGCACAATAAATTAGACGGCGAGTTCAAGGCGTTGAAGGAGGAACATATTCGAGTGCTAGACCAGATGAATCGGAGGACTGTGTCTTAGTGACGAGGCATCCGGATTGTCGATTGATGGGCAGGGCCCAGTCCGGACGCGACTTTGATACAATAGACGAGAGGAAAAGAACGGTATAGACTTGGTATGCTTCAATGCAGGCTGGTGCCGCAAGAGTGAGAAAGACGGGATAATACAAGAATTTGAACGCTGGTGATCACACGAGGCCAGGTCGGTCTGCGAGTATCGTGGTCCAGGCTACTCCCTGACAGTATGGCTCTGAACCCAGAGTAGGCTGAGTTTCCAGCGGTATGGCACTGGGATCGTTCAAGCACACTATCATATCGGCTTTATTCAGTATCGATACCTCGGGAAGAAGGTTCCAATCTGGGTCACTCATTCCCAACATGTATTCATATTCAATCAAATGCGGCTATATTGGCTGTAGTCTGAGTTGTGGTCTCCGACAAGGAGGTTGGTGCAGGGGTAGCGGTGCCCGTCCCGATACAAACGGCGCGGGTTGCGCTTTCATTTAGATTGGCATAAAGCGCTGTATCGCAATTCCCCGTAAGCCAAGAGTTCCATGCAAGAAGCTCAGACATCGTAATCTCGTAGTCTTCGGCAAAATCATCACATCCGTATTCTATTCAGAAGGTATGAGCGAAAAAGTGCAATGAAATAACTATTTTGGCAGGCCAACAAGATTTTGTATTAGCAGAGGCCGTCTTCGCCGGCTGTTCCACCCACAGCTTCACCACCTGCGACGATGGCATCGTCCACTGGTTCGACCCAAACACAGGCGAAATCTGTGACCCACTTGACTGCGGAGGTGGCCGAGCTCCTCCCAAGACCAACGTCCCTGGATGCGCCGGCTACACAGGCACATATGTTCCGACTACTTCATATCTCTCTTGCTGGACGCCGTCAGCTTCTGCGACATCAACTGCTGTCGCCGTCAGCTCTGCTGAATCGACAACGGACACAGCCGTGACGGGAAAAAGCACCCCTACTTCCCCGACTACAACCACGAGTACAGCCACACAAGTCGCTACTGGAAGCAGCACCACGCCTTCGACCACCTTGCCTCCGAGTCAATCGTCGAACTCCACCACTCAAGGCTGTGGCACAGCTAGCACGAGCGGCACTGCCGCGCAGTCAAGCCCGACTGGTAACAAGGGTCATATGCTGGATGGTTCGCTGATAGCCGTCGCTGGGGCTGCGATTGGTGCTGTTGCTTTGATTTAGGCGTATAGAAGGGCTAGCTGCATGTTGCAACCTGGGTTGGATTATGTAACGTTCGGTGCTTGTTTGGAGGAAGGGCTCGGGTAATTTTTAATCGGATAATAATAATAATCTCCCATCAAGTGGATCAGTGCGGCCCCGGTAATTGTAGGATGGATGTGCTTCAATAGCTGGCAGTGCCTGCAGAATACATCGCTAAGGACAGTCCAAAACCCATGTTTTTCGTCTGGAGCGGACAAGCAATCGCCAAGGCTTGGGTTATCCGCGGGAGAGGCGAGGCGAGGTTGACTACCTGACAGATTTGAATTCCGGAGATGGATACCTGCGCAGTCAACTCTTTCCCTGCTGAAACAGAACAAGCATGACGCGCTCTCTTCAATACTTGACAAGAGATTCTCCTCAAGCCTCCGCAAGGCCTCGAGGGAGCCACCAGCTGAAGCCAATATCAAGAGGGCGATAATAATGCAACTGCCAGTCTTGTATATCGCAGACATCGACCCAGCCATCTATCTCAGCTTCATCATAGAGGACTTTCATCCATCCCACATCGTGCAGAGTGCAGCCCTCGACAGGGTCATAATCATCAATCGGTGGCGGGCAGCCATCATACTCTGCTATTTCAGCTTCAACCATCACCTCTGGCACCCATATCCCATTAATCAGGATCACGAAACCAGTATAATTAACATGCTCCACAGGTGGAGCATTCGAGACTGACTGCAGCGCTTCCTCATTAACCATAAGACAGAATTTATACCGCCCTGAGTCTGCATACTCTAACTTCTCAGGTAAGATGCCCTCTTCTTGCTGGCATGCAGTGACCACCCACTGCTTGGAATGCTCTCGGATGGTAGACGTACTAGCCCCATCAAAAAGAGATCTGTCTTCAAGGACAGTTGGCGCATAGTTCTTGAGAAGGTCTAGGCAATTATAGAACTCTAGCTTATGTTTGACATGCCAGAGGAAGCGGCGCATAAACTCCTCCCAGTCAGAGTCATTTTGGTAGGTGCAACGGTAGATAACGAAGCCCCAGGTCTTGAACCCATACTTTTTAAGAATCCTTTCAATGTTATCAGCAGTATTGTGGGAAGTGTGCAAAAGCGGTGTCCGTTTGGATCGGTTTATGGAATAGGCCGGTGAGGGTTGCCTTGTTGCGATGCTCGATGCCGCCCGCGACGGGAACTGGAGTTGCTTGATGAAAGGCGGCGGAGTCGTGAGTGAGGGGTGATTGATGGTGCAAGGTATCTGTCTTTTAGAGAGTCTTCTAGCGCAGCGGATGGAGTACATTATATGAATCCTTTTGTTCTGTTCATCAATAGGGCTTCAGTACATATGTGATCAGAGGTTGACAGAGGGGACTAGGGTAGGTGGGAAATAGGAGAGGCCTCAACGCGTTACGCGCAGTGTTTGGGTGGTGGGGTCACCGTGGGGCACATTAGATTCAATCATTCAGATACGGAGTACTAGGATGAACTGGGACAAGATTGTTGACTAGCCGCTCGTGTTCATTCCTTTGAGCCAGACACTTTACTCCGTACGAGGAACATGTTCGGCACCAGTTCTTGTCAGGCAACCATGGTCTATTTCAAACAACCGTCGGCAAGAGAAAGCATCTCTCCAGTCAGATGAACGACACTGTTCCAGGTTCCCAGTGACCTGCAACCGTCGTCCTGGTGCCACTTCCCAGGGTTGCCAATTTCAGTAGTTCAACATTCTGAACAACGGCGCCATGACATTCTCACTCTCTGACTTGCCCAACGAGATCATTCTTGCGATAGCCGAGGATCTACATTCGGAGGACGCAATCAATGCGCTGGCTCGGACCAGCCACCATCTTTACTCCCTGCTCAATCCATTCTTATACCGATACCATGCGGACCCAAAACTGCCCGCGCTGGTCTGGGCAGCAAAGCAAGGTTATGAAAATACGCTCATAAACCTACTGGACGCGGGGGTTGACCTTTATTTCCCCTCGATCTGGAGTCCAGATCAAAGACACACACTTACTCAGCATCCACTCCTAAGTGCGATTCGGTACGGACATTTACACATTGTCGAGATTTTCCTGGACCAAGGTGGCATGAGCAAGAGATTGAAGGAGGAGGATTATGAGTTGCCGCTGCATTACGCTCTATCTTACAGTCAAATCTCCATATTGCAGTTTCTTCTGCAGAGAGGGTTGAATCCCTGGGATACCGGTAGATTTGAGGCAACTCTGACTTATGCGGTGGGTGGTGGCTCTCCAGAGGTTTTTAAGCTCCTGCTGCGGGATGCTGAGCTCCGACATCTTCTTGACCCTGCCCGGAAGCTTCAAGCGCTCGGGTACGCACTCTGGCGCGCTGTCAGCCAAGGCGTTGACGAGCTAGTTCACTTTCTATTGACGGAAGGTGCCGATGTAAATCTCCGGGAGGACGGCACAACCCCACTAGATAGCGCAGTGCTAAACGGTCATTACTCCACTGCCAAACTTCTCCTTCAAGCTGGGGCCGATCCGAAGATGGTGGATTGCGATGACATTGGGCCGCTCTCGCGGGCTACGAGGCCAAGCGAGTACATCTGGCCGCGAACTGGGGGCTACTATCATCCTCGAGACGCTAGCATGCTAGTGCCTCCATATCCGAAAGATCTCAGAGATGAATTGGTGGCCATGACTCGTCTTCTCCTTGATTATGGTGCGGATGTCGCTGGTCCTGATGGTGCTACAGCACTGCGGGTAGCCATGCACTCTAATAATTCCGAGCTCACCAACTTGCTCCTGATGCACGGTGCTCGTGTCTTGAGAATCCATCGAAGCATTCATGTGCGCAGTGACAGAGACACAAATGATTATTGGGTGTGATCTCTTTAGCTGCGAAATCTCAATCACAAATTCATTCGTCATGCTGGTCAATACCATGAGCTTGATTGACAGCTATCAGTTCCAGTCATCAAGGTTCAGACTTGTAGTCCAATGGATAGATCCAGATATTTGGAATAGTATGAAATAATAGTGTATTGAGGGGGAGGATAATTCTCAAGCGCTGTCCAAAACCTAGGACAGATAATATATTTTTATGGCTATCAATCGACAGGACACCGCGAGCGTCGCTCGAACTGGTGATACACTTCTTAAATGACTTGCAGGTAAAATGACTCCCACTAAGTATGTTGCGATCTCCATCGCATGTCTCTTACTTATACAGAACATAGATTGGTGTACATCTCGTAGAATCAGTAAGTGACAAGGGAACAGCTGATTGAGCGACTTTATAGTCTTGGCTCGTACAACTAATAACGTCTGTGGTATTTCAACAACTGGGCTTGTGGTTTAGTGGTATAATACCCCCTTAGCATGGGGGTGGTCCGGGGTTCGATTCCCCGCGAGTCCAACTTTTTGTTTTCTTTTTTTCAACAAAATCAATAATTTTCCCCTGCCTGTTTTCTTCTCCTTATCAAATCCTTCGACGTCCGAAAGAAATAAATCGTGGGATCCACCGGTGATCCAAGTAGCAGAAGGCAAGCTATGCGACAATGTCAATCCTTTTGCCAGCGATGAGGACGCAGACTCTACAACATGAGGAAAATATTCCCGGCCATGTTCGCCGAGGACCCAAGAGGCACACCGGTCCAAATCGTTCTTACCAAGCCCCACTTTCATATTGAAACAGAAGACTGAGCACCTCTATGCATGTACAGTTATGATTGTCAGAACATGAAAGGATGTCACTTATCAAGTAGCCATTCCCCGACTCAGCCTTTTATGTACCTTGATTTAGCATGTATTGCCTGCTTCAGCATCAATCTCAAACTAGCAGTCTCCCTCCTTTGACAGCGAACAACAGAGTAAATAGCTCGATATCCGAGTGAGAACAAGACACCTATTCATCGACGTCACGAGGGTCATGCTCTTTCCAGTACTGCTCATACTCTTCCATGGTCTGAGTGGATAGAGGTTTATACTGAGTCACCGGAGCAAGAGGTATACCCAACTGCTCCATCTTGTCAATACGTTGACGAGTTGCAGGGTTATTTTTGTTGACGCTGTAAACGCTGATCCGGTGTGCCGAGGAAGTAACATGCAAGCCCCAGTTCCAGGCGGTGCGTACATTCAGGGGCTGGGTATTAAGAGCGTTATCCCAACAGCGACACACAATCTCAATCCAGCCTTCGACCTGGCAGGGAAGATCCATCTCCCAGGTACGCCACGTCCAGCGGCCTTTCTTGGACATCTTCTCAGGGGGCACAGCGTACCAACTGAAGCCGCCGTCCGCTGAGAGCTCAACTCGTTCAGGCCATCGACCTCCGCCTGAGTAGGCCCATCCTTTACAATGTATTGTGCCAGTATGCATAACAACCTGCTTCATCCATGGCGACATGATGGCTGAACTGACGGGCATCTCCTGAATCTGGATCCCATCCGTCGGCTTCAGATTATACTTGCCAACCTGCTGGTTGAAGTATAAATATTCTTTGCTTTGCACAGGCGCTCGGGACGGGTTCTCGATGGCCTTGATTCGATACAACCACTTGACGCTCCGAGCACCAATGTATCCCATCACCACGACTCGGAGCGGGTAACCGTGGATCTTGGGGAGTGGTTCGCCGTTCATTTCCCACGCAAGCATGACCTCGTTAGCTTTGACCTTCGACCATGGTATGCTCACCACATAGTTCATCGCCTCGAGGTCTTTGATGTACGTCTCCGCCCCATACAGCTCAAGGTGTTTGGCACCGTCGACAAGACCCCCGCAATCTTTGATCACCTTCTTCAGGCTGATTCCTGTATACGTAGCGGTACCAATAGCACCCTCCGCCCAGGGGGCCTGTGGAACCTCGTCACCCTGCCCTCCGTAAAGACTGATTTGCTCATACCGCCGTGTGCCAGAGCACTGCATCGTGATTGTTTTCTGCATGCGCGGGAACTTGGACTCGTCCATTAGATCATCCAGCGTATACGTCTTTCCCTGCTTCACGAGACCATCGATGCAGAGACTCCATTTGTCCTTTTCAATGATGGGGATGCCCCCGTGGTTCCGGACGAAATGGAGAGGATTCGGCGTGATCGGCTTCGAGGTGACAAGCCGTTTCGGGGGCTCCCCGTTGTAGGGGAATTGCAGTAAATGTAGCATATCGGGGTGTTTCTCCCGTAGGACAATCTTCCAGGACTCGTCCGGCAGATTTGCAAGCTCGCCGCCCAAAGCCTGATGCCATTGCTTAAAGTCTTCGCCTGTGAGCACTGGATTCGTGGCTGGAATCGGGCCGAACATGTAGTCCGGTGTCGGGTCAAAGGTCTGCGACGTTAGGATCTTGTGTGCCTTGGCCTTTTTCTCGGGATATTTCTCCCATTCGACATATCTTGCACTCAAGTTAGCTGCCCCAAGCGCAACTTAGAAAATGAGGTTGGATCGCTTACCCTCTCCAGCCTTCTTTTTCCCGTTTAAAAAGCTCATCTCGGTCACCAACGGCAGCAATCGCCTCTTCATCTTTTACTCTTCCCTGCGGCAATGGGGGGTAGATATGTACCACCTCGGGGCCGCTTTGATCCAAAATGGGAAGCTTGTGGCCCTCCAAACCATTTTCAATTCTCCATTCATCTGGACGATTGGTAGTGTCCAGCTGTTCCGATACAGAACCCATTTATATCTAGTTTATACAATATTTGGAAGTAAAAGTAGAGTTTTGATTTCCGCGGAGATGGTTGTGTAGTAGGGCTGAGAATTGCTTCGTTGCGTCCTATATACTCCAGCTCCGTCAGAGTCGTGGCTTTTCCTTGAGAAATCTTATTGGCCTAGAAAACAGGAAGAACAAGTAATGACAGGCATTATTCAGGATTCGGAAAGTAGCAATCAAGTGATTTCATCAAGACATAATAGTGGGCCATGCGTCAACGGCTGTATAGTATCCAATGGTTTCTCTGTGTGCTCCACCTGTGCAATGTCCAAAGTACCATTTATGTGGGACTTTGTTGCTTGGTTTACGATAAGCATTCTGGGTCTCCTATTGCACATCCCGAATGAGCATGAGTGTGGTCATGTGGCTATGATAAGTTCTGAAGACTTCCGTTGGGCTAACTTGAATACCTAGCTCATTTTTCGACTGATTACAGGTCTGTTGGGAAAATGGCTCAAATATGGTACTTTGATCCCCTTGAAAAAGCATCTAATCACGATTTGTAACAAATCTAGAAGAAGAATCAATTTCTATTTATGTGGACATGGCTCGATCTGTTTTGAACTTCTACAAACCATAGACCAGAACGGTATTAAGCAGAGATACGATCCTCAGTAGCCTTTTTGACTCCCTCTCCGAGACCGGCATCAATTTTTGAGAAGAGTGCTGAGGAGGTTTTAGCCATTGATCAAAAGAACCGTAGAAACTCGAAGACACCTACCATATACCGCATTCCTCAATTCTTCGGACTTGACTTTGCTCAGATGTCCGGCAACGTTCCCAAAGAATCGCTCTTGATGCCCGGGCTCCCTTCCAATCACTTTCCACAGCTCTCTTGGCTGAACAAAGTCGTCATCTGTGATGTGGTATTGGAAGCTGCAGACTTCCCCGACCCATTTCTCATGCTCTGTGATAGTACTAAGTGTTTGGGGACTGCGGCTGCTAACATCCTGGTAGAATGTCATGGGCTTCAGAGAGGACCCAACGTAGTTTGGATCAGACCCATAATTGTGAGAGAAATTCATCTGACCGTCCCGCTGGTAGGGACAGTGGACTTGTGCTTTAGCAGCGTTGGTGGGGAGTTGCTGGTAGTTTGTTCCTACACGGTACCGAGCCGCGTCGGGGTAGGCGAACATCCTTGCTTGGAGTACTTTTGGTGTTTATCAGAATGGGGAGAGGGCAGTGTCTGAGGGGAGGACATGGCTCACCTGGATCCGCTGAAGGCGCAATGCCGGGTACCATGTTTGACGGTGAGAAGGCGGCTTGTTCAATGTCGGTGAAGTAGTTTTGCGGCTGTATTGTGTCAATAAATTGAATAACGGATACAGAGCGATTGGATTTCATTTGATCTCACATTGCGGTTCAACTTGATCTGCCCAATTTGTCTCAATGGGAAATCGCCATGAGGCCACACTTTGGTCATATCAAAGATGTTCCAGCGGTACTTCTCGGCTTCTTCAGGGGCCATAACCTGAACGTACACGTTCCATTCGGGATGATCTCCCCTCTCAATGGCTTCGAAAAGATCTTGGATATGATAATCAGGGTTTTCTCCGGCGATCCGGAGTGATTCCTCTGCCGTGAAATTCTTGATCCCCAGGGTTGATTTTATATGGATTTTTACATATTTGAAAGAGCCGTCCTATCGTGTGTCAGTGCTGCTATTGGGATTCTGAGCGCAGAGAGCAGAGGGAGCCCTACCTTGAGCGTGAACTTGTACGTGTGCCCACTGTAGGCGTTCATGTGACGGAGGGTAACTGGAGTGCCTCGATCACTGAATAGATGCATGAGCTGGTGGAAACCCTCTGGATTGCCTACGTGGAAGCTAGGTGGAAGGTCAATATACTTCTTGAGATCACAGATGGATCTTGGTCTTACTCCCAGAACTAAGGAGAGTTAGTCACGAGGAATTCTTCAGCGATGATGAGCAAAAGACTTGAGACTGACCATATTCGCATCGGGCAAATGAGTTTGGGGGTTCCGCTTATGAGACCGATTAAGAGAGGGAAATTTAAGCGGGTCCCGAATGAAAAAGACAGGCTGTTTCGAGTTCTAGTAAGCCTTCGATCTGCCGATGAGATGGACAGGGACGAACTGTATTATTAAACACCCAGTCTAGGTTGCCCTCGTCGGTGTACATCTTCACTGAGAATCCATGTACATCTCGAACAGTGTCTGCAGAACCAGCCTCGGGGCCTACTGTTGAGATTCGCACAAGGAGGGGGGTTGTTTTTCCAACCTCACTGAGGAAACCTGCGCAGCTAATGTCTGAACAGTCATGAGTACAGGTGAATTCCCCATAAGCCCTGGCAAGTGCATGGCGATCAGCAGTGGCACTTTTGTCTTCAGTCCTGGCTTGACTTACCCTGCAGCTTTGGCATGGACCACTCTAGATTTCGGTTTCAAATTAGATGGAAGCGTTGTAAGCTTGAACGTGAATTCCTACCGTTCTGGGATTCTCTCCCGATTGAAATGAGTAAGTGTCTCAATAAGCTGAGTGTCCTGCAAGAGAAGCAGACCACCGCGCTGGTTTCGTAACTGCACGGATGTCGAATCACTTGCGACGGGGCATCCTTATTTTGAATTAGCAAATGGCAGAGGCTTTGCAGCTAGAAAGATTGGGGAAGATCGCACCTTCAGCGAGAGTGTAGTAGGATTTAGCCATTTTGAATAGATCAAGAGTCAAAGCTCGCGATATGGACTACGTATTGAGTTACCAAAGTGTCTAGTTCAGTGAAATAGACGATTAAACTGCTATATACTGTATGTATGCTATCGATATATGAATCCTCTGCTGCAGTCTCTTTCTTTCCTTGATTTCGAAAAAGGAGTTACATCACCGATCAAACGGTAGATCAGGAGCGAGTGGAAAGTGCAAGCCGATATCCACCATATCAAAAAGCTCGTCAGAGCCCAGCCCCTCAAAGCCTGAAAACTTGTTCTTGAGAGTTGGAAGCGCCACAAATGATAAAAGCATCGCCAAAAACCGATCAGTACAAGCTTTAAGGTTCAGAGCTTGGTACCCTTGCCATGCCGCCATTCATTGGGCTGTGAAGCCTGTGATGATATCATGCTACCCCAAAAATAGTGGAAAGTGGGACAGGGCGTTCAGCGACCAAGGCAGTTACGGTCCAGTTTCGGTCGAGTTTCGGGGTTTGATCGAGAAGTTGGAACTTGAAAATGAGGTCTGTTGAATTCGGGATTTGCCTATGAACAATAAGCAAGCCCTTTGCTGCACTTACAGGAAGATAAGGTGAAGCCTTACCCTACCTTAATATCACCCTGAGACTTGAGAGTTTCTTAGACAAAGTAGTCCTTAAAAACCTTTAATTCTAACTAAATTACTGGATAGTCATAGAAGCACTATTCTAATATAGATTAATTAGCTTAGCCTTATAATGCTTAAGGTTAAAGTTAAAGTATTGATAAGATAATTAAGGAGATATTTAGGGAGTGAGATACCTAATCTCGTATTCGATGACACAGTTAGCGGGGCGCTGAAAACGGCCCTCATTGAACCGTCCGTCTGCCGTTTTCCACCGCCTGCCCCATGCCGCAGTCCCACTGCCCCTTGCGGCCTAGCGCATCCATTTTAGGGATCGCGCCCGTGTCCTCGCCGCTTTTGCGCCCATCGCCTGCCGCCTCATGCCTCCCGCGCCATCTATATAACCCCGTCTACCCTCCCTCGAAAGACCACGCACTTTCTCTTCCTCTTTCTCCCTGCTGCCTACCTCGTTCCCGGTGCACTGCCCCCTTCCCAGGATGCCGCGTTATCCGAACAATGCCCCTTTCCGGTATGGCGCCGTCCGCGTCTCCTCTTTTCTCGCCCCATTCAACGTCGGAGTCGCCGACAGCTCGATCTATTGGTAACTATTGCTCCGTTGGTTTCTCAGCCATCCACATCTCCCTTGTCCATGCGCACCCTATCGCGTGTGGCCACGGTCGAGGCAACTGGGCCCGTGAGATCATGGCGAATTGCGCCTCGTGTTGTATGACCAGTGAATGTGGATGCTTCGTTTTTCCTGCTTGATCTCTCCCTGATTGTAGTGTCCAGCACTATTTCTGCATCTCTGCCATCTACAGGGACGTGAGGGTGCCAGGTGAGGCAGCATGAATCTTCCGCGCGACTGGAATAATCCTTCTCTTCGACCCCTCATTGCGGGTCTGTGGCCGCAGCTGACCAGCGTCGCATCCTATGCCATCCATGGCTGATCCTTGACCTACGATCCTCTGTACCCGCTGAGCGTACGCTCTCACCTCGACTGCTGGCCAATGGCAAAATTGCCGCATGTGTCTTTGGCATGCTTTGTATTTTCGAGAGGTCTGCAATGCGAGGCTTGGGGGCAGCAGGCCGACGTGGTTGGCGGAGAATGCTCCACCCCAATTTCCGGGCGGACCGTGTAACTGGAAAGGGCACGACTTTCTGCCTCGGTGGCTCTTTTCCCTCGATGTGTACGGTGGGAGCGACGAGACAGTTCACCGACGAGCGAAAGTATAAGAAATGTGATCGAACCCCAGAGGATACCAGTATAGGAGCTCGCTTTCCGTCAAAACTGCACATTTTCTTTTACTCCAGCCTCGTTCCTGTCTCATGCCTCAAGCAGTCACATTCCATCAGCATATCCCAGTCTCCCCTTACCCAATATGTTGCCTGTATTTCACGCTGATAGCTTCAAGACATGGACTCCCCCTTTCCGCACAAAATCCTCCTCGAAGCGCTCACGCCTACACCCTCCTTCCAATGAGACCCCTGCCATCAAACTTCCTCAGTCACCCCTCCCCCAAGCACTGCCATTGCCCAAGCATCAGCTTCCTGCGCGGCCCCCAGCCGAAGTTTGCGTTCATGCAAGTGCCTTGACGCCAGCTGGCCCCTTCCTGGGCCCTCAGTCTCCGTCTCGGAAGTCATCAAGGCTGCACTCTGCCACGACGCCTGCCACGACGCCCGCCACATCATCCGTCCTGCAGCACGCAGAGCAGCTGGAACAGTCTCCGAGAAACAGAGGTGGTCCATCATCAAACCTGGATTTAGCCACGTCAGGAGAAGTCCGCGATGCCATTGATGCCTCAATTGATGCGCCTTTTTTTCGTTGTCCAGAGAACACCCTGAGATACATATCGTCACCCAGTGTATCCAGCTCGGACGAGAGCTGGCAAGAGTTTCTTCAACCAGCAGACGAACGAAACGGCATTCCGATTGACCCGGTGATCCTCACCAACAATGGGCCTTGGGAGACAGAAGATGAACGCCAGCATATTCACGCAGACGGCGACGCCGTCATCTCAGAGACCACTTGTCAATATCCCGAACCCCCACCGCTTCTCCGCGACACGCGTGCCGAGAATAGAAACTCTAGCGCATATCCTGACGCGCAGGAAGGAAACTCTCGGTCGGATAGCCCTCTACACAACCAGTCACAGGCACAAGTATCTGCCGATAACAACCCCGAAGCCCACATTCGTGCGTCCAGCAACCCCCTCGAGGTCCCAAGCAGCGGCCAACAGTCGAAATGCCGCAAGCGAAAACTGCAACAGTCGCATGGACAACCACAATTGTGTAAACGGGTCAGAAATTCTTCTGTAACCGCCTTGGAGGAGAATCATTTTTCATCGCTTCGTTCTCACTTCGTATCTGTATCGGTTGATGCACGCTTACAATTTCTTTCGTGGCTGTTCGAAGGCGCACTACCACGCTGTATGTCTGAATCCGATCTGAGTGTGTCTGAACCTATAGCAAAATCGGCACATTACGATTCTCAGCCAGTTGATTCCACTGCGCTTCCTGAAACCTCTCGGAAAGGCATGCCATGGTGCTCCGAAGAGAAGAACCTTCTATTGAGGTTGAGAAGGGACGAGAAACGATCTTGGTCTGACGTGGTAAGGTTATTTTCGGACCGGTTTCCGGGTCGGAGCCCCGGCTCCATTCAAGTATTTTGGAGCACGACCCTCAAGAATAGAGCACATTAAGACGGTATGCCTATCCGCCTCTTTATTTTTTCCGTTCTCCGAACCCAGATCGTGCGATATGTAGTTGTAGATGAGTCGGGGACGCGGCCAATAGCCGCGATGACCGGCTGAACAACAAGGGTGTCAATGACCGCGCGACCGTCAGACAGACTCTTAGTATTTGTGTTCTTTTCCCTGCATCACCTGGCTGGGAGGATATGTGCGGATCCCCGAGCTGGGAACTTCCCACATTCTTAGGGGAACTGCCCTCTCTTCTTGACTTCCCATGGATCAGGATTGTCTCCTGAGTTCATCGAATCTCCCTCATCGAAAAGTCGCTTCTGTGTCCGATGTACGTGTTTTCCAGCATCTCTATTGTGGAGGATGGCCTTCTAAACGACGTGGGTAAATGATGGAACAGTGCCGTCGAGTATGTCTAGCGTCTAGGGGGTCAGGCATATAGTATCTAGCTTTGGCGGAAGGTGTCCTCTACTAGGCGTCATTCATTGGCCTGTGCATCTCACTCTCAGGTAACCGCTTGAAGCACATGCTGGACAACAGAACCTCCAGAATCTCGTCGGCAAACGAGCAAATTTTTATGGACAAGTAGACCTCTGGCACTATGTGATGTCGATCTGCCTGGAGAATTGCTCTGCGTTGTTAGAATGGAGTTATCCGTCACACGGTTCGAGAATTATTCTTTTCGGTGAGCTGCTTGTTTCGCTTCCTCACTTCTGTATTATCTGCAGCCACTCGCTCTAAGACTCAAGGGGCAAGGAGCTGGTTCAGCAATAGTTAGAAAATTGACGATGCCCATGCGGAACGAAGCCACCGCAGGACCCGGCTCTCTGACGCGTCACAGCATTCGGTAACAGCGATGGCCCCTCGAGAGAGAAGCCACGGTCCCCCGCGGAGTCCTTCGATCGATCTAAGGGACGATCTACGTCCAGCACGGTCTGATGCAGTGAGATTATCCTCCAATTAATACCTAAGAAGTCGGGGTTCTACTCAACTATACTGTGGCATACAGCTGAGGAGTAGCGAGAAAGTTGAAGTCGAGACGGATAAGACGCCAGAATAAAACATACCTTTGGTCATGTGGCAAGATTTCTGAGAATCGAATCTCAAAGGCACGGAATCCTCCACTAACGACCACAAAAGTTAACTGTAGGGATCGGTTTGGACTCTGAGCGAATATGCACGTCGGTGGAGGTGACAGTTCGACTCGATGGTTGTGCCTCTTCTTGTGACCAGTACTGCAGCGAGGGAGTCGTCCGATTACGCAAGCCAGCGAGGTACACCAAGACGAAGATATTGTCTAGGAAAACTTCTTTTTATCCTGAAGCCCAGTGAGCACTTTTTGTCCTTGGTCCACTTTCAGTTCGCTATATTTCGCGGCCAAACCACCCAATGAGTATATGATGTAATAGCCAGCAAAGATACTATCGGTTACTGACCTATTAACCATGGATCTGTTAGAAGTTCACGGGCGCTCTGTCTCTCCTCTGGATCCCATCGCAACATCTTTCTCACAAACTGCATGAACATCTTCTTATTTTCACCTTCAAGGTACTCTTCCGAGTCCTCCAATGAGCAGCGTGGTACTTCTATTGCGACCTTCCATCGCCCTATTGGTAAGTCAGCTGGAGTTCGAATGGATTCATGTAATAATGAGTAGATTACCATTGGAGTCCCAGTACTTCCGACTCTGAGGAGCCTTGCGAAGGAAATCAGGGGGGGGAGGGCCCAGCATTGCTACCATTTCGGCGAGAAGATGTGCGTCCGAATGGGCCCCATTGGGTCCTCTACCATCGAACAAATGGTGATCTTCAAATAGATCCCAAATCTGTCAGTTGTTAATAATCACCTCATGGCATAAAGAGCAGTAAAAGAATGATCATTTTTCACGTACCAAGGCTCCAACATTCCAAATGTCAACCTTTGATGTCCAACTCATCCCAAGGATGACCTCAGGCGCACGATAAATGTCTGGTTGGATCAACCCATCGTGCACATCTCCTAGACGAGCTTCTCCAAAGTCCGACAGAAGCGGCATTCCAAAGCCACCCCATCCCTTCTTACGATGGAACGGACGAGACTTATAGATAATATGGCTGCTATCAACCTTCCGCGGGCTGGGCTCGGCTTCCTCACTAGTGTCCCACTCGCGAAAAATCGAATCATCTTTTGAACCGATAAGAATGTTCTTGGCTTGTATATCTTAGCAGGAAATCAGCTCCATACAAACAATAGGGGGTCTTGAGAGAGACACGAACCAGTGTGTATGACATGGGCATCCGAGTGCAGATAGTCAAGGGCAAGTAAAAGTTGCTGAAGTGCTCCCTTTAGTAAGTCTTCCGGAAGGCTCTGCGGTTCCAAGGTAGCTTGAAAATGCAAAAGACTCGTTAAAAGCGGCTCATAAACAATGCACTGATGACTACCACTCGGCCCTGTGATTTCAAATTCCTCAATCATTTTACGGACAAGAGAGCTGCCAGGATGATGTGTTTTCACACTTGAGAGATGCTTAAGCACTTGGACTTCCCGATTCACCTCAGAACTGCGGATGTAAATCTTCAGGGCAATGTAACGATGTTGACTATCCTCAAAATTAGCATAGTCATATCACTGTTTGAGGTAGTATGGCCATGAAATACTGGAGGTCACGGCAAAACCAGACTGTTGAATTTGCGCCAAACCCCAATTTGCTGAGAACTTGATATCTAGAGCAAAAGACGTCCCCAAGTTTGACAGGATAGAAAAGGCCTCGAGCAAATGCAGGCATTCGTTCTTCCTCGATTTTCACGGCAGGGTCCAGTATAGGAAAATTGGAAGGTATGGGTGTTCGTGGCGGAGATGGAGCCTGTCGAAAGAATCGACTGAGTCGATGGAAGGGAGTCATAGTCGAGAAGGTGAGTGAAAACGACAGTTATAGTATTATTATAAGAATAAAGTAACATGTAAATCAACTCCCACACGTCAAAAAAAAAAAAAAAAAAAACCGTCCAATCAATTTGTACGTGTATGTTTGCAGGACGGAGGAAGCGGAAAGCACTTGGTTATTTTATAGAGTATCACTGGCGTCATGGTCACGTGGTCAAATCCAGGAATGGACACAAATCCAGGCATGGACTGAGGGTCCCCTTACAAGTTATGACCACTTAGACTATGACCTTTCGCCAAGGAATGGGCCCATCGTTGTGCCCCTAGCTTCAAATTCTAGCCAACTTGCATATCCTCCCTTGGCAGGGTGATGATTAACGTTATAGCATCGAACATGTCAGCATGCTTAGACAAGTGTGATTGGTGTGATATCACCGACTCAATGCAGCCCCAACGAATCAGTTTATTTCCCGCCTTATGGGGTATACTGCACCATTTTCCTGACAGACTTATGGAGATGCCGCCATGCATGTTGATTTTACGACCCCGTTTCCATAGCATGAGCAGTCCAAAATGAAGGTCATTGACAACTCTAACGCTCCCCAGATGCTATCTACACCACACTACTATCTATTTGCTTGTTCCATCCTCATGCACATGCTTGCTCTTGATGCGATTTTCGTTTTCGTCCAAGAATTGTAGAGAAATCACATCCTGCTGATCATTCGGGTCTTTGTGGGATTTATGCGCTTGGGCACCTCTTGATGAAGGTGAGCCAGTCAGAAAAGGGTCTGCGCAGGAGATGCACATTGTCTGACTTACTTGATCTTGAGCTTCTTGAATTTGGGGTCCTTTGGATTCGTCAGAAGAGGTTTTCTTTCGGTAAGGGATAATCATGTCTTACTGCAGATTCCTGTTCCTTTGCAACCTTGTCAATGCTTGACACCCACTTTGCCCCATTTTTATTTTGCTGTCTTACTTGTTCTAGCGTGACATTGCCAACAATCGTGTAGTAGCGCCGGATGATGGATGCCATGTCGTTCTAGATTTGATAGAGTGAGGAAATGAGGCTGGAAGGGAAAAGATGCAGACTAAATTATTTCTCGGGAGAAGTCTCAACGGAAGTTATATAGACTGGTGTACAGCTGCTGAAGCTAACAGC
Organism: Scortechinia acanthostroma; assembly: GCA_011319215.2. Taxonomy (NCBI): domain Eukaryota; kingdom Fungi; phylum Ascomycota; class Sordariomycetes; order Coronophorales; family Scortechiniaceae; genus Scortechinia; species Scortechinia acanthostroma. Next base: position 225,402 of record JAABUG020127175.1, read on the forward strand.
AGGAGCCGAAGCATCGTCAACTAACAATGAGATGTCTCCTACAGAATCTGATTGGGTATTATTTGTCAAACGTTCTAGCGCGAGGAAAGTCACATCACAAGCCAATTAAACCGACTCTTGATCTATTAACAGGCGCTAATATGATTTCTTTTGTTGTGAGGAGGGGTTGCTGCTTCAGCTCATCATATTTAAACTTTCCACTGCATCCTACTGCTGCCTACTGCCTCCTATTGCCTCCTATTGCCTCCTATTGCCTCCTATTGCCTCCTATTGCCTCCTATTGCCTCCTATTGCCTCCTATTGCTTCCTATGCCTCCTCACCCCATCTGTCAGACATAAGTCCTTTACAAAAATGAAAATCAAGATTTTGCAGAGTATTCAAGAGATGGTAGAACAATTGAATCGACTGCAGTTGATACCGGGCGACTACGAGTCAACACTCGAAGAACGCCTTGTGCTTGTCTGCAATCCGCCCAAGCGCTTGGAACGTATGAAGATACCCCGTCGAAAGAGCGAGTATAGCTCGCATGACCGGCTAAAAAGAGCCCGAAAGATATATCTGGAGGTTCTTGAAAACTTTCCTCTTGTTTTCGTACCTTTTATTCTAGCTGTGCCACCCAACGCATGCCGAACATGGAAGGCTAGCGAAGTACAGCAACAATTGAAGGGTTGCAACGGGATACGTCTGAGCTATGAAACTCGAGCCAACTTTGACGGCATCGCCAAGAAAAGAGACATCGACCAAACTGCCGCCTACAAAAGACTACGGAGCCTGCTTTTCCCACCGGGTTATATCCAACACTCCGTTTTGGTTTGGAATCAGTGCTGACAGTTAATCTAGCATCTTGCTCGAAGCCAACTACAATCACAGAAACCGACGACGCCTGGTCATATAATGCGGCTGACATGGATACAGCGGTCAAATTCTTCAGCGAAGCTATTTACAAGGCGATTGAGAGCTCTCCAAAGAGGCTACGCGAGAAAGAAAACCAGTTCGTTAAAACGACACAGTGTATACAGATGAGGTTTCCCCGTCATAATCAGCAGGATGCAATTGTGCGGTTAGATCTTGGCTTCGACAGTGAAGTGGTCAAGGCTTTGTTCCCGACGGCATGGGAAATACTGATTTCCGTACATGGATTTCGGTCATCAAGCCAATCTACCAACAGAACTATCGAGCCTTTCGAATCACATCTGTGTAAGTAGAAGACGGGAAACATAGACTCTACGAACATATGTGCTTACTACAAGTGCTAGACGACAACGCCTGCTTTACATTGCAAGGTGCATCGGTCTCGGAAATTCCAACGGTTCTTGGTCCCCACGTCTATCGCGCGATCAAAGAGAGCCAACTACGGCAGTGGGAGACTGATAATCTTCTCCTAAAAACAACGGATTGTGTAAGCTTGGATATAAGTCGAAGCCAGCCTTATGGAGGCACTATGTGTTTGCGCGTCGGGTTCTCTCTTGGCGTATTCATGGCTACCCAGCTGTATTCATTTGATCGTTGATGTCATCAACCGAGCCGGTGTTTTCCTCTCCTTATAACAACAGAAGTTTGCTTTGGAAGTCCGTCCATCAAGCCACTTCCCTCCGTCGTCCATACTGCGTCTCCCTTTTCGTTGTAGAAGACGATCTCTTCGCATTCGAAGCAGTATAACTTTCGCTCATAATTTTCTTGTGCGATATAATTGATCAGGTGTAGGATACAGTCGTCAAAGTAGCTTGGATCGACGGGGAGTTCCTTCCAGCGTTCGCGCTGCAGAAAGTCAGCAAATTATCGAAAATAGGTATAGTCATACAGACAAGGATCTCTTGAGTTGTGTACGTGCTCATATCAAGAACACCGCTTTTCGTGCAGTTCTTTCTGGAGGAAGAATAGATAAATTTTATTTGATTTTCAGTCTGTGGTGGTGCCGGCGCCTATACTGGAAGGAACTTTTTTCCTTGTTTGTTTTTTCAGTTGTCTCCTTTCTGGAAACTTGCGAGCCCCTCATGGAGGGGTAAGACGTCACAGTCGGGCCGAAAGTCTTTTCCTTACTTGTGGCTGACCAACGCCACACCTGTTTTCGCCACGACTTCTTCCGACTGGCCCTTATCTCTCCCTATCTCTCCCTATCGCTCCCTATTGCTCCCGTATTGCTGCCTATTGCTCCCTATTGCTCCCTGTTGCTCCCTGTTGCTCCCTGTTGCTCCCTGTTGCTCCCTGTTGCTCCCTGTTGCTCCCTGTTGCTCCCGTATTGCTCCCTATTGCTCCCTATTGCTCCCTATTGCTCCCTATTGCTCCCTATTGCTCCCTATTGCTCCCTATTGCTCCCTATTGCT